>JAQJVL010003832.1:0-54088 GCA_035578905.1 Stictocephala bisonia
AATTTAAAAAAATGTACGTTTTGTTACAAACAGATTTTCGTTATTCCTTTATCTAGGAAATTGTTACTTGCGATTTTGATACGTTACTTGTTCTATAAAGTAACTGTGTAGTCGTAATCTGTAATTATTTGGGAGTGTAATTTGTAATAATTACTTTTATTTTGTAATATCCCCATTATGTTCCACACTTACCTCATTAGACAATACTTATTGTATGACTGATAACAGTTATTTATCAAGAGGGCCATTTGTTCAAAATAACACTGGCAGTTTTTTAGTTTACAAAATAAATTTCTACAAAGAAGCAACACAGATCCATATAACGCAAATTGAGTACCCTTTATATGCTTGTGAGAGGAGGATCAATTTAAGAATCAAATACTCAGCTGTCTGCTAGTATTATATACAATAACATAAAACAAATAAATAAACTGATTATATATATATATATATATATATATATATATATATATATATATACTGTATATATATATAGTAGAAAAGTTGTAATTCCTAGGGCTGCTATTTATAATAATGTTATAATAAAAAAACAATAACTTAGCACCCTTATATAGTTTTTTATTAAATTATCATCGACCGGTTTCGGCATTTATGCCATCTTCATACATGAATATGTGTTTACAAAACAAATAAAATTTAGTAAATAATTATCATAAAGGAAACATATGTTAAATTAGTGAATATTTTTCTTCTGGTGGTTAGTTGTCATTTTGTGTGTTGTTTCTTATATGTATAATTGTTTCAAATATTGGGTTTCTTTTTTGTGTTAACATGGTGTTGATTAAATTATTGGGATTTTCTTTGTTGTGTTTATAAATTTCAAGTTCTTCTTGAGAATCTAGTTTTTTGCTTTTAGAACCGAATTTTAGAATTTTCATGTTGGTTTTCATATTTGTGTAGTTGTGATTATTGTTTAGTAAGTGTTCTGCAAAGGAAGATTTCATTGAAGTTCTGTTGTTTGATTTTAGAGCTTGTATGTGTTCATTAAATCTTCGTTTAAATGATCGTCCTGTTTGTACAATGTAATAGTTTGAGAGTCTTTTCAAAAAATTTGAAAGTCTAGAAGAAATTGATGAAAAGATTAACATTTGGATTTTACCTATATTACATAAGAAAAGACACACTCATGAAAAAAAAATTAAAAAATTTGATAGAAAGTCAACATTCTATCAATTCAGATTATGAAATCAATAATATAACATTTTTTCCTAAAATTCAAAACTTGACAAATATCCAATTTAATGACGAAGAAAATGATATGCTTAGTAAATGCATTAAATATAATATTAATTTAGATAGAAAACCACAAAATATTGAAGATGATTTAATCAATGTAGATATCGGAATAAAATATGGTGTTGATTAAGTACAATGTAAAAAAAAAAAATATTAACGATATTGTATTTTTATATTCATTTAAAAAAATTAAAAAAATTTTATACTTGCAAAAATAAATTTTTCAATTGAAATATGATTTTAGAATGACAATTTCTTCCTTAGAAAGTAGCAGCTGTATGAAAAACTTCAAAACTATAAATTGTATAGCCATTATAAAAATATATACAATATAACTCAATAAGACAACAGATTATACAAAGTTTATTATTTTGAATTTACTCTATATTTTTCATTGTGAAGTCTAGTTTTATTTTTGTTGCAAATAGTGTTTATTTTGTGTACATAATCTGTTTGTTTACACACCGGAGGTTAGTACAATGCACGAGACAGACAACAAATAACTGCAGACTGACTTGAGCGCCAGCCGGTCGCCGCGTCATGTGACTAGCAGATGCGTATATATTCGCTGCGAGCGCTAGCGGTTACCTCGATAGAGGCAATAATGAATGAAAACTTCATATTATTTACATTCGTTGCCTAGTAACCAGTCCAAAGGTCTCGAAAATGAATAATAACCTGAAAATAGTCTTGACCTTGAATCTTAGAACTCGCTACGTTGTATTAGGCCTGTTCTAGGATTATTGTTATCAGCTCGCGAAATATTACGTATAACGCGTTACGGGCAATTGTAAACATGCGTATGTATACGGATGCCGCGTTTTAAGGGTTAAGACATAATTTCATACATGAACTTGAAAAAACAAAACTTAAAACATCTAATCAAATGAGAAATTCAGGCCAAAAAGACATGACAATAATAAATGAAATATCAACAAAACTGATAGAGAACGATGCTATTCTTACTAAAGCAGATAAGGGTAACACAACTGTAATCATAAAACAAGAAGACTATAAAGAAAAAGTATTTGATTTTATAAACAACAACCCATTTAAAATTTTACACAAAGATCCTACTGCTGATTATCTAAAAACATTGAATTCTACTATCACAAAAAGTAAATTTCTTTCTACAATAGAAAAGAACAGACTAAAACAAATCAACCCAAAAGCTCCTAAAATGAGAGGTCAACCTAAAACACATAAAAACGGAATCCCAATCAGACCTGTAGTTAATTACCAAAATGCCCCTTCATACAAATTATGCAAGTTCCTCAATCAATTTATCAAAAACAACATACAATACACAAATAATTTCACCATCAAAAACAGACTAGAGTTAATAGAGAATATAAAAAACATCAAAATTCCGAAAGATTCTTCATTTATTTCTTTTGATGTACAAAATATGTACTCAAACATTCCAATTAATGAAACAATAAAAATTCTTCGTGAAAATTTAAAAAAAAGTATGAATAACCTAACTGAATCCAACATCAACGATATAATCAACCTAACAAAAGTAAGTGTAAATCAGAACTACTTTGAATTTAATGATAAATTTTACAAACAAGAAGAAGGTTTGGCAATGGGTTCTCCTCTTTCAGGTCTTCTTGCTGATATTTACATGAATAATCTAGAATCATAAAAAATCATTAATGATAAAAATCCCTTTAGAAACAACTTAATTTATTGGTTTCGTTACGTTGATGATATTATTTGTTTATTCAAAGGAACAAAAGATCAACAAATTCAACTTCTAAACTATCTGAATTCCATCTCTAAAACAATCAAATTTACAATGGAAAGCCAAAATAAGGAAATCAACTTTTTAGATTTAATAATTTATCAAAATTCATCAAAACATAAATTTAAAATTTACAGAAAGAACACTCAATCAGATCTTATAATCCCAATAAATTCCAATCATCCATGGTGTCATAAAATGGCTTCATTTTGATCTTTTATTAAAAGACTAGTAGAAGTACCAATGGACAAACATGATTTCAATGAAGAATTCAAAATAATCAAACAAATAGCAATAGCTAATGGTTATAAACCTTCCACAATCGACAAAATATTACATAAAATAAAAATTAAAAATAGAAACATTTGTCAAGTAGAACCAGAGAATAGAAAATTCATCTATGTTCCCCACAACACAATACTTAATAAAGCAATTAGAAAAACCTTTAAAAAAGAAAAATTCAAAATAGGTTTTAAAACAAATAACAACGCATTTAACATAATACAAAAGAAATCCACTTCCAAATTACATAAAACTCAAGTTATATTTGACAAATCAGGAATTTACAAAATTGAATGTTCAGACTGCTCAAACTATTACATTGGACAAACAGGACGATCATTTAAACGAAGATTTAATGAACACATACAAGCTCTAAAATCAAACAACAGAACTTCAATGAAATCTTCCTTTGCAGAACACTTACTAAACAATAATCACAACTACACAAATATGAAAACCAACATGAAAATTCTAAAATTCGGTTCTAAAAGCAAAAAACTAGATTCTCAAGAAGAACTTGAAATTTATAAACACAACAAAGAAAATCCCAATAATTTAATCAACACCATGTTAACACAAAAAAGAAACCCAATATTCGAAACAATTTTATACATATAAGAAACAACACACAAAATGACAACTAACCACCAGAAGAAAAATATTCACTAATTTAACATATGTTTCCTTTATGATAATTATTTACTAAATTTTATTTGTTTTGTAAACACATATTCACCTATGAAGATGGCATAAATGCTGAAACCGGTCGGTGATAATTTAATAAAAAACTATATAAGGGTGCTAAGTTATTGTTTTTTTATTATAACATTATTGTATATATATATATATATATATATATATATATATGTATATATGTATATAATAAACTGAATTGACTAACAATAAAAATTGCTAAAATGTTTTTAAATATTTGACATTATAATACCTGAATAGTAGGTGGAGTTGCAATGGCAGGAGTAGCCCTTGACTGCACCTTTGTCCTGCTGACATGAGCTGCCGTGGCGACATGGACTCATCTGGCACACACTGACACACTGCGGCCCCACAAACCCTGATAAACACGTTACAACTACTATTAACACTGGTTGACATCCATGGTTCTCACGTTGGCTTGGCGGCAAATGTGGGCTTCTACTTTCATAACTCATTCTCTGTTGCTCTACATGTACCATCCCAGGGTAATCAGTAGCTCCTTCTTGTATGGAATACTGGGTAATAACACTTCAATCAGGACTGGCTTCATAATATTTTAAAGCAATAATCAGCTTTTGATCAGCTTTGAACAGATTTTTTCAAATTGAGATATGTTTTATTAACTTTTTTTACTTAACATAGCAGCTATCTATTTTTCTCACTTGTTTACAGCTATTTAAGAGAAACTACTATGATATTATAAATAATTAACATATTAATCTTAGAACTTAGGCTTAAGTGGTCGGTGTCATAACTAGAATCTACATTTTGCGGTGACAACCGCTTCAAAGTACTATCTACAATATTTACAAGATAACCAGACTTACAAGATGTGGCATCCTCAGTGGTTTCTCAGAGAACCACATCATAGTATGGGCGAAACATCTGGTTATCTTGTAAATATTGTAGGTAGTACCTTGACGCGGTTGTCACCGGAAAATGTAGATTCTAGTTAATTAAGAAATTAATTTACAGAGCAAATATTATCTTAATAATTTTCTAAAATTAATAATTTATTTTATTGTATTTATACATAAACACAATAAATGTTTCTACAAGAATAAATAATCAATATGCCAAAAAAGCCAAAACAATAAATATTAGAAAATATTGTATAACAATATAATATGACAGCAAAACAAATAAAACATAACAAAAAGCAAACAATAAACAAGTAAATATTATAAATAACAGAAAAATGTTAAATGACCAAACAAATAAAAAGTATAAAACAATAAAAAGTATAAAATAAATGTGTGATTGAATATGTGCCACGATTTAAAGCCAATTAACAATGTTTTGTTGAACTGCTAGTAGCTGGCTCATGTACAATATTTTCTTTAATGCGTTAGACCCTAAATTTACTGAGTTAGCTTGGTCCAGCTTAGCTAAAATCACTTTCTATTTTCAGATATTTTAATCTATTATAACTGTTCAACACAGAGACCTGTTGATTTTGGTTTGCATTTGCAGTTCAATGCTTGCTGCGTTGTGCGTTCAACTATCTTATTGAGGTAGATACAAGAGCACAGACACAAAAGTGCTACCTCAGCTATGAGAAAATTAATATAAAAATGCTCGACGTCATTATTTAAATGTTATCTCTGAGCTTGCATTTGGTAGATTTATTTCATGTACTGTTTTCTGTGAAGCTTATGATTATCTGCCCATCATGCAATAATCTTCTTTAAATATGGTTAAAATATAATTCTCAAATTATTTTGAGGTGAACTTACCTGAATGACACTGGCAACGATAGGACTGCCATTGTGGTACACACTGACTGTGCGGAGGACATGTGTTGCTGACACAAGGATCATCTACACCACAGCCATCTGTAACTCGCACTTTGACAGTAGCTCTCTCGAGCAGTGACTGGCTCGTGCCTATCCTCACATCCTGTCCAAAAGGGTTTGTTACTATGGTCACTCATAATCACATTTTTTTTGTAAAATCCTTATTCAAACTACCCAATCTATATTTATAAAAGAGGATGTTTGTATATATATATTGTGTATATATATTGGTTTGAAGTTTATGCGCTGCCAACCCATCCAACCGATCGCCATGAAACTTTAGGATGTTGTCCTGTATACTCCCGAGATGGTTTCTGTGAAGTTTGATGCAGATCCGTCTACAGGGTCCCGGCCCACGGGCTCCTAAAGATCCCATATTATTCAAATGGAGAATCTGAATTGTTTACAAAAAACATATGACTGTGTAGTTTAATGTAGTTTCACATGCCATAAGCAGATTGAAGTTCTCACAACAACAGTACTGTATATGTTTTGATTTATTGTAGTTCTACATTTCACCTTGAGAGTGTAGCACACACTACTTTTACTTGATCAGGTGATCTGTATTTGGTGTTAACCTTTTTTCCTCGGTAATTAAAACATGTGGTGAAACGTGGAAATAAAAAATAAATAATTATTTGTTTTGCAGTTTACTTTTTATGACATGCCTCCTAAAATTCCAAATAAGAAGACCAATTCCAATACTCCCGAAATAAGACGAAATTTGAAATCCCCAAAACTGTGCAACGGGACTAGACTTACTGTAAAAAAACTAATGCCCAATTTGATTGAAGCAAAAATATTGAACGGAAAATACAAAGGAGAAGATGTGCTGATACCAAGGATTCCGATGTTTTCAACTGATTTGTCATTCAATTTTAAACTGCTCCAATTTCCTGTGCGACTTGCTTTCGCAATAACTATTAATAAATCTCAAGGACAGTCATTGTGAGTTGCCGCAATAAATTTAAGTAATCCATGTTTTTCACATGGACAGCTCTACGTTGCTTGCTTGAGAGTAGGCTCACCAAAAAACCTTTACATTTATACACCAAATAAGAAGACCAAAAATATTGTTTACCCTCTTGCACTCATTTAATAAATAATGCTTTTTTTCTATAATTCTTTTTATTGCTTTATTTTGGTATGTCAATAAAAAATGAAAGGCGAGCCAACGTCCGCCGGGTTCAGCTAGTATCATATAAAATTAGAATCGTCTTCACTTCTTAAATAAATATCAACAAATTTCTATCTGTAAAAAATTAATTCAATTAGTTAAATATATATGAGAGATATAAGCAAACTTACATAAGAAGACAAGTCCATGAATAACTTTCAGTAGTAAACAAATAAAGTAAGATAAGAAGAAACAAATTTTCAGTGCCACTGGCACTTTCTTCAAGTGAGTAGAGACGAATTAACACCAGTAAAGGTCTCTGTGGATGGGTGGGAGGATGATCACTAGTAGTTGTATCCGTGGGTGGGTCATCACTAGTAGTTGTGTCTGTGGGGCAGATTTTGTTATCAGTTTTTGTGTTCGTGTGTGGGAGGAGTTTCACCAGTAGCTGTGTCTGTAAATGGGTAGGGGGTATCCCATATTCTACTCACCTGAAGAAAGTTCCAGTGGCACAGACAATTTGTGCTTTGTTATGTTCCTTTATTTGTCTATATTGCAAGGTGTTAGTGGACTTGTCTTCTTAGATAAGTTTGCTGATGTCCTATCTTTCTTAATATATTAATTCCTGGCCTAATGCTCTTTAACCTAACCTAAAATTTGTGAATTCCACTAGTTCAAAAAAAGTAAAATACAGGCTTGTAAAATAAGGCTTTTGAGGAGCAGTAGTAGGGAGCAGAAGAGACAGGATGAGAAATGAGCCTATCTCAATTTTGAGCCTAGAGAGGGTGTCAAAAGAATGGGGCAGCACAAGAAAGTTCTGAGAGAAGAATGTATTGATGTAGACCAAGGGGAAGAACTAGAGATAGATGGATTAGGGGGGAGTATGAGAAGGAGTGGAAAGAAGAGGTGAGTATTGGATTAGAGTATTGGAAGAAAGAAGATGGGAAGAGATACAGTGGTGGAGAGAACACTGTGCAAAGCAGATCCAATGAAAGATTTGAAAACTGCTGTGGATATGTAAGTAAATTAACTAGTGTGAATAATTTTATTGTTAGAGTGGACTACTCATACTTAATCTCACAAGCTGTTCCATAGTTGTTCTACCCTAGGCCCCAGTTTGACCAGCTTTTTAATCTTCACACATACCTGAATGCAGCCATTGAACCCAGTGTGAGCGTCAGCTTGGTCTTCATTGCCTCCTATCATGATCTTTCCAACATATAATCCTTGCAGCTTGGCTGGAAATGAGTGGGTAACTGAGCGCAGACCATAGTCCATCGACAGTGTTACTCCCGCCACCGTCCAGAGTACCTCCACCCGATGCCACTCTCCATCTGCTATGGGCACACCTCGCAGGTTCACCCGCTGGCCATCCATCTGGTAGACGATTGTTCCCTTTTCCACCTGCGGTCATCATAAATTAATCAAGAATTCATTTATTTCCTAATGATCATGGTATTTTTTAAGGTTTTTGTGTGCTCTACCTATACCTAATGCTTAACATTAGGCCATGAAAGTAATAGAATAAGAAATTAGGCCTAAGGTAAGTTGCAGTTCATACTGTCTTTGCAAAAAAAAATTAACTAAATTAAAAAAATAGCAATAATAATAGAAAAATTATCAAAGGAAGTTCACTTAATGTAAACACAATAAAAAGGCAGATTTAAATTGTTTATAAATACAATTCTTGAATAAATACAGGGAAAAACACAAATAGGTATGAAGTTTTCATGATTGCAAAATCACCGACAACATTTTGAAGTACAGTTTAAACTAATATTACTTGTTTAACATCAGAAAATCATAAAAAATTTATACATATTAATTTATTTTCTTTTTGTGTATTTATTCAAGTGGACTTATAGACAAGCTGTCTGGTTTCCTGTAAAATTTCCTAAAATTCTGGAAATTCTTTGTTTGCAAATAATTAAATATCACTATTGCTTAGCATCACTACGATTAAGAAAACGGTTAACTGGTAGAGAGCTCAGTAGCTCTAACTTTGCATCTTGTATAGTAAGCATAAATGTTTCCATCTCAAGAAAATCATTACGTCTGAGGAAAATCAATGAAAAATATATTCATAATATTTATGCAACTTTTTCATGAATAGTGAAAAAATAATACACAATAAGACCCAAAAAACATTTTATTTGATTTCAATATTATTTTCGTCAATTTTAAGCATAACATTAACACTGTAATACTTTTCATAATGAATAAAAGTATGCACAATTTTTATAAGTATTTAAGTTTCAAAATATTTAAATTTACTTCAAGTTTTTTTATTTTTAATTCTATTGAATATATGCTGGGAAAAAGAAAATAGAAATATGAATTAAAACTGTGATCAGTTGAAGCAATCCTTTCAATTATTTCCAAGAATCTTATATACAAAATTAAATCCAAATTTTCTTGCAACAGCCCATGTCTAAATGATGTCAAATAACTATGCTTACACTGAGGACAACTGAACTATTCTGGCCAATCTGAATGTTGATAAGAAGCCCATCAGCCTGCATGGTTCGCACAGACAGGGCAGTGAGCCAGGGGAGCTGGATGGGCCGCAGCAGTGGATTGAAGGAGATCATACTGTCTCCGTGGAAGTGCCATGCTGGCCTAATACCTGCAACAGCAATATAGTTACTTCAACAATGAAAGATGGCCACTTGGAAGATCCAGATTAAGGTAGTTGGACCAAGTTTTAAAGGACCTGCAGATCACAGGAAAGGGCATAATACTGGCAGAGGACAGAGATCTGTGGTAGCAGGTTATTGGTAAGGCAAAAAAACCTTCTTGGATCTCATTGGCAAATGAGGTACAAGATACCAGTAATATTAGCGTTAAGAAAATATAAAATATTTGTTACAAAATAAATTTACAACATTTTCTAAAGATACATAATTTAAATTTAACACAATGGGAGAAATTGCCTTCGATTTTCTTTGACTTTACAACAGCCACTATATTTCTTCCGATGTTAGCTTTTTTTGATATTCCATAAACACAGTACAATATTGATTTTTACTATACATTTTGGACAATGAAACATGGATTCAACAAAATCATTCTGTTCACATAAATATGTAGGTAGATTAATGTAAAAATGAATTTAAACTATTATCCTTCTTTCATATCAATATATTGGCCATCATTTGTAAAAGTGTGATCAAATGTTTTATGTACGAGGTACAGTCAAAAAGTTCCCAGAAACGATGTCCAGAGACACCGTGTGGTTGCCGGTGGGAATTTTGTTGTCTGGTACTACTCCTGGAGAAGGGATATGGGTAGCACAAGTATCGCTCAGCCACCACTGTTCTTCCGTGAAGAAAGCTTTTTGTGTATTTGCGTGTTTATATTGTCACTTTTTGAAAATTGATTTAAAGAACAACTAAAAAACACTAAATTTTGTGTTTTACTTCAAAAGTCATATTCCGAGACTCTTAAAATGTCTCGTACAATCAAGCGTACAGAGTTGAGACAACGAAGAAAAGCCAATTTTACAAGTGGCACAAACGTTTACGTGAAAGTCACATTCACATTAAAGATGGTTCTCGTATGGGACGCCTTTCAACTGCAACCACAGATGACAACATCGAACGAGTTCGGCAAACTGAAGAATAACGACTGATGAAATTGAATTTGAAATTTAACCACACAACAGTTCTTAGGTGCTTACGAGACGCCATTAGAAAATGGCCTGAAAAATGAGCAGAAAAAAATCAGATTTGCTGCATGACAATACCACTGCATATTGATCCTTGTTAGTATGTAACTACCTGGTCAAGCACTGTGTTACCCCGGTAGAACATCCTCCCTACTTGTCTAACCTCATGCCAGTCAATTTCTTCCTGTTTTGAAAACAACGATAAAAGGGAAATGATTTGCAGGTCCTAAAGCTATCAGGAAAAATGTGACAAAAGTATTGAAATAAATTTAAAAAATTAAGTGTCTCAAAGTGTTTTGAACATCTGTATGATTGTAGGGAACATCTGTATGATGAACATATAACAAATATTTCCCATTCAATTGTGATAGCTAAATAATGAACACTTGTCGTGCGTAAGGAATAGCCTGTTGTGTATCATACTGCACAGAAACTCAGAATAAATGTAATTGTGCAAATAGCATGTAATTTCTGGGGCTAAAATCTGCTCATTGTGTAAGAAGCATATGTTTTAATGTTTCCAAAAATATGTTTCCTCTATGGTAATTGGGGTAGTTATGCCCATTTATTTTGACTTCTTTCTCAAAACCTGAGGAAGGTATATCCAAATTCTGGAGAAGCAATATCTCATTTTATATCCCATACTTGATTGTACTTAATCAGTACTGATCCTTTGAGAATAGTAATTTAGAGAAATGAGCCTAATATTTATGAGAACACATTGACATTAAAGTGGCCATTTCCCAAACTGCCAAGCCATCACTGGAAAACTGATAGCCTAATAGTAGATATGCAGTCTTATCATCAGCGAGCTAAAACAAGTTTTTCTATTTCAATTGTAAGGTTTATTGTAGGGCATATGCTAGTAGCTCAAAATTCAAGTTTTTTCAAGTTTAAAAAAAAATCGAATCGAGTTTTGCCATATCTTTGAGAGTAAAATGCTATAATCAAGACAAAAGTCCCATTTGTATAGTAGATTTTAGTTTTATTTATTTTTAGCAGCCAGACATTTATATGTAATAAATGTTCCATCTGCTAAAAATAGTACCATAAATTAACTAACCAAGAACACAAACTTTATCTTTAAAAAAGTTGGAACAAGTGGAACAACTAGCCCACTGAATTACCATAACCCTAACAAACACAATTTTTTTTATTTATTTCAATACCAGTGGCATTTTATATTGATTATTAAAATTGTATTATGGGACAATGGTCCAAAACTATCAAGCTAAACCTAGTGGATCTCCCGGGATTTGAACCCGTGACCTCCTGCATTGAAGTCAGGAGTGCTAACCGTTAGGTTAGCAAAAGGCCCTATAATAACACTTTCTAGAGGGCAAAATGAAAACTACCTAAACTGCAGTCCTTTCCACTCCAACCTTCAGTGCACTGACAATGGAAAGTGTCCCACTCATCTGAGCACGAACCTCCGTTGCGGCAAGGATTGGACGCACAGAATGTCTGCCGCTGCGGACAACCTATCAGTGTTCCATTGTCCGCCACATAGCTGCCAAAAACACACATTTAAATCAATTGAACATTATTTTATAAAATAATATTGAAAAGTTTGTTTACTACAAGCATTAGCTAAAAACTAACAGAATATGTTCATAGAATACATGAAATTGGCCAGACCATGTATATTTTTAGGGTATGTTAAGTTTTATATTAGATGAAATCCGATGCTCTTTACTACAAGCAGTAACAAAAACTCTTACCTAAAATTATCTTCTGAACATATTCACATAACTTGCCATTGATAACACCAGAACAATTCAATAATCATTACATTAGTATTGGTAAAGATGTACTTTTGAAATATCAATCAATGAGTGGCACTAGTAAAGGTTATGACAAGTTCCTTATCAATGCTAAAGGTTCACCTGTAAATTTTCACTGGAAAGAGGTCCATGAACAACAAGTGCTTGCTGTTGTTAAAGCTTTAAAGCCATCTAACTGTGAGGATATTTTTGGGTTTTCTAATAAAGTATTAAAACTAATTGTACCTTTCATAATCAAACCTTTAACTTACGTAATTAACCTTAGTTTATCATTCTCACATTTTCCAGTTTGCTTGAAAAAATCAAAGAGTATACCATTGTTTAAGAAGGGTGATAGAGCTTGTATGGATAATTATAGAACAATAACAATTGTATTAGTGTTTTCTAAGATATTAGAGACGTGTGTTAAGGAGCAGCTTTTGGAATTTCTAGATTCAAATAACACCTTTTCAAGTAGCTAGTATGGGTTTCGGCCAGGTTTCTCTACTGTTGGGGCATTGGATAGGGTTGTCTCTCAAATTCTTTTGGGGTTTGAGGCTCAAGAGTGTTTGGGCATGACTCTGTTGGACCTCAGCAAGGCCTTTGACAGTATTTCAAACGAAATGTTGCTAAATAAATTAGAATATTATGGGATCCACAATGAGCAATTAAATTTCTTCAAAACATACTTGTGCGGTAGATTACATATGTTTTGTGTTGGTGATCAATATTCATCTCACCAAGAGGTTCTTGCTGGGGTCCCCCAGGGTTCCGTCCTTGGTCCTCTTTTGTTTATCTTGTATGTAAATGATTTGCCAATAAATCTGGACTGTACAACCATTTTATATGCTGATGATACCTCTTTAATTGTAAAAGACAACTGTTTGGCTAATGTCCTAACCCACACTAATAGGGTAGTTAATACTGCTAATGAATGGTTTGAATCAAATCTTTTAAAGATCAATGAAAGTAAGACTGAACATATACTATTTACATTAAGACTTTTTGAAATAGAGGACGATACATCCAGGGCAGTCAAACTTTTGGGTGTGTATTTAGATCAAAAACTTGTATGGAATGAGCACACTAATAATTTGGTATCCAAACTATCCAGATATTGGATGAAATCCGACGCTCTTTACTACAAGCAGTAACAAAAACTCTTACCTAAAATTATCTTTTGAATATATTCATATAACTTTTTAATATAACAGCATGTTCTTAGAACTGAGAACAAAGCACTTGTTACTGATAAAGTAAAGAACCAAACCAAAATTGAACTGAAAAAAAATATATATATAATGGACCCAATTCATCATTAGTTAAAGAATAAAATTATATCAGTAGTTTCTTTTTGTTTATTGCTTTCATACCTAAAATATTTGTTTGATAAGCTAAAAAATTAAAAACTAAATTATTCAGTATTATTTGTTAATTAATTCTAACTATTCTTATTTTACACCTAAATTGTTGTTTTTCTGTACAATGAAACAGATCATACACCTTTGATAGTGAACTGCCTGTAATCCATCAAATTTGCATATTTTCTAAGCAATGACAAATTTTAATTTACTCGTCTGGGTTTAGGGTTGTTTTGTTTAGGCAAATTACATCCATTTTTAAAAGGATTATGGTGAACACATTTACTGTTACATCTGCCAAGACATAAATAATAGACTTTACCTGTTGAGGTCTAGTAGATGATAATCAATGTGTACATCTGCTATACAGCCTACAAAGTCCTTGCTGCTTACTTGGAAGGTGGTGGAGGAGGGCAAGGCTGGTAGGCCTCCAATCTGCAGAGGACCTGTCAGATCTAGGAAGCGGTGGCACGTCTCTGTTAGCACAGCACATCTGGAAAAATTCAACTGTGAATACTGATGTTGCAGATTACAGAGTATATTGAGAAACATTTAACGGAAGCCCAAATAAGTTATATTTAATCAACAACAAATCTTATTACTGTTTTAAAAAAAATTGTGTCAACATAAAAAAAAACTTGGATGAACCAGTAGCTGAGTGTTCTAAGCTAAGGACTTGGGAGGAGCCTTGGGTTAGCTATAACGTTGGTTTGTATCTGGCCTAGACTGGAAGTATTTCAGTAATGTTCACCTTGTACTGTACTGGTTTTCCCCCTTACTCTGTCTGATAAGTTCCCTGCACAGATCAACGGTCTATGAGGAATGGGCAGAGTAAGGTTAATAAGGAGATCGGCCTCTACTTAAAAAAAACTTGTGATACCTAGTCTCAGAGGATACAACTTGACAATGAATGTATTTGTGTTCAGGCAGAATAGTTTTTAAAGCAACTTTATTAAATCATTTAAATAATTACTACTGGTCACTTCAATATTGAAAAATGATTTATTAACTAAAGACATTGTATATTTTGTAAAATTATTAAATCTACAAAATAGATTCAATTTGATTTAGAAAATGGCTGGGAGCTTAACATTATATCTGTATACAGGACAGGTCACACGTTCTGAGTTTTATGATTTCATCATGCATTTAGCGTAGATACTTGGGTTCCTATTGATAAAATTAAAAAAAAAAAAATAATAATAATTCCTATAAACAGAATATTATAGACAGTCCAACACGAACACAGAACTATCAAACAATATAATATCAAGCTAATAGCGGTAGCAATCAATTCAATTCCAATGACGACATTAAAGGTTAAGAAACTCTTTCTAAGGTAGTGGTTCCCAACCTTTTAGCACTGAAAGCTTTTTTCGTAACTAGGCATACCACGTAACTATACATAAGTTTTGGTTAAAAGAAAGGGGAAATGAACTATGTTTATATTGCATAATTTTGTAAATTTTTAAACAATATATGTTTTCTTACCGCTAAAGGTGTACTTTAGCGTTAAGAAAACGTATCAATTGTAGGAGGCATTTTAAACACTCATAAGCAACCGTAAGCACTGTCAAATGGATCCGTAATGGCGGATGTCGCTTACCAACAGATGGCGGTACATATTGTCCATGGCGCATGCACATAATGCTGACCATAGTGCTACAACAGCGGAATTCCAAAATGGTATTTATTTTAAACACATGCCTCAAACCTACTTTATACTACTATATGCCTACCTGGCTTCCAGCAACTGGGTGGAGATATTAGCGCAGGTAAGGCCCAGAGTGGCGCCATTTTGGATGGTAAGGGCAGTGTCACAGTCATCCAGGCTCACTGTCGCACTCTAATACAAATAACAACATTGATTAAATGTATAGACATAGCTTTAGTGAGAGCTAGTAAATGATATTGTTAATTACGTGCTCTATTTAATGATGGTTTAGTTTTTATATTAGTGATTGAAAACCTTTGATGTATTGAATTTTGAAATGTTTATATTTAAATTAATATATTGAAGAGATAGTTGCTGATAGCAAACTTACCTTAGAAGACAAGTTCACTAACACCAGAGTAGTAGTAACATACACAAAATAAACACATAATCTCACAAATTTTCAATACCACTGGCATTTTCTTCAGGTGAGTAGAGAGAGAGAGAGAGAGAGACTGACATGGCTTCCACTATTGTTGGATAGGTGGGTGTGGTGGGGGTTGTACATCCATTGAGCAACACTCAGGTATAGATACAGTATTTCAGTTAGTATATATATGAAGTTTGCTGATGGGGAAGGGGTTGAAGGGAAGTGGTCTATCTTATGTTCAGATTAGGTGGGTGACGGGATTTTGTTATCCTTTGGTGTGCTAATTCCATCCTTCGGAGTTGGGAACTATTGGCATGGGAAGGAAGGGATCTGATTACTTTAGTGGTATAACACTAATCAAAATGTTGGTTATGGAGAAGAGTATGGGAAGAGACAGGTTTTTCAGGATTTTGGACTTAGGAATCATATCTATGGCCATTCATGCGTTTTCGAAGGGTTTCACTGGTAAGGCCGATATATTGGGCAGGACAGTGCTGGCACTGGAGTTGATAAATTAGATTAGTGGAATTTATCAACTAGACATTTGGTGGAATATTTGGCTATCAAACGAAACAAAAAAGAAGCAAAATTAACTTTTAACTATAAAATCATTTCATTGCTGTTGCTATATTACATTTTATAAGTCATGGTTGTTAAACTATACTCCTGAAAGGTGTTAAAAGAAGTCAGATTTAAAAAAATAAAAGCTTTGTACTAACATAAATACTGTTAATTATCAGTATCCCTTCTAAATTACCTTGTTGAAGTAGTTGACTGTGACGGTGTGCCAGTGGCCGTCATTCACTTCTCGAGCTGAGCGAGCCACTACTCGCGTCACATCAGATCCCAGGGAGAAGGAGAACTGCACACCACGACCTCCCTCCACCAACTCCAACGCTATGAAGTCGTGACGTTCGTTGTAGCGTCCATTGTATAATAACAACCCAGTCTCCAGTAGAGTGGCAAACCTACAAGGCACACATAATTACCTTTACATCAAAAACCATGCAGCAATGCAAAAATAATGAATCAATTTATTATAGTGGATGAATCATTGAAAATATTTTTTGGAGTCATAAACCAACAATTATTTTATATTAAATTAATAAGAGTTTGGAATTAGAAATCTTTAAAGTATGGTTTAATATGCTGTCTAGAGTGATATGTTTTTTATGAAATCTAATTTTCTTCTTTCATAATAATAGTATTTCATTAATTCTGGTGATTTCAAAATAAAACTAGACCATATCTACTTTCGGATTTGAAAAAGACAAAGTATGCGGCTCTTATGTAATTTACTTTTACAATGTCATTCAATCGATTTAAAAAATAAATAACACTGGAGAGTCTTTTATTTAAGTAATCAATGTGTGTCGCCCATGTCAAATTTTTGTCAAAGATACTATCCAAGAATTTAACATATTCATTGCAGGCGATACACCAGTGCAGTGGCAGTAGTCTAGCGAGATGTGTGTGTTGCTCTGGCGTGTCACATCAGCAAGTCCTCTAACACACCATAGTGATGTGCGTATGTAGCCAGACTACTGCTATTGTCACTTGCAATGAATGTGGTTAGAGTGACAATAGAACTCACATGACCAAGAAACTCTGATCTAATAAACCAAATTTTCTCTAAGATTAAATAACATTTTTTTGTTTTGTCCTTATTAAGTAAAAAGCCATTTGAATGGAACTAATTTCAGGCATTTCTTAATACTTTTGTACACAATTAAAGATCTTTAACACTTTAACTGACATTAAAGAAGGTAGTGTCATCAGCAGAGAGTATGGTTTTTGAATTGGTAGCCAAAGGCAGACCATTAACATGAATTAAAGAGTGGGGGCACAATACTGAATCATATGGAACACCCAATGCCATGAGAGCTTCCTTTGATCAATTAATTACCACTGGCAAAAACCAATTATTTACGATTAGCTACATATGATTTATAAAAATTTAGATTGATTCCAGAAAATCCATATTTTACTATAGCAACTATAATTGTCCATCAAAACAATCAAAGGCCCTGCTCAAGTCATAAAAAGTTGCCTGAGCAAAGCCTTTATCCTCAAAAGACAAGTGAATTTGCCTAATAGTTTAACTCAAAAATTAAAAGTTTATTTATCTTTCATAAAACCAAATCGTGAAGCATTTAATATTTCAATTTCAATCTATTCATTCATCAAATAAATTTACATTTATTCTGTTTTTACATAGGTAAACATATGACATGTCAAAACATATGGAAATAATTGGCATGTGGATATTTGTTCCAAAATAAAAAAATTGTATGGTCAAATTCTATAAGCGTTAATGGGGAGTTTATTCCCATGGGGCCAGTTTGTCATGGGATAAAAAACATCAGTAAATTGGGACCTATCCAATTTTCTATATTATTATTTTCCTGAAAAGAAGTAATTTGCTTGCAGACTAGAGAGAGCTGTTGTGAGAATTTGTTAAAAACAATTTCAACAATTCTGACCATGATTGATTCCTACATTGACATTTAATATTCTGGGTAAAATTAAAAAAAAAAAAAATAATACTTTCTATTCATTATTCCATAAATATGGACAAAGATTATAAAAGAACTTGGATCATGTCTACTTGTAAAGTCAAATGCTCTGGCAATCAACGAAACTCCATTTTAAATGGTTTCTCACTTAAAGATAAAATAAAATTTAATCTTCTCTTAAATAATATCAACCATTACAAATTAAAACTAAAGGATTATTTATGTTGTCAAAATCAGTATCATCCACTGATATTTGTATAGGTCGTCTGATTGTGTAAATGATTACTTATTATTTGCCTCAAGTCGGATTTATAAAACATTAGTCTATGTGAACATTTTAATACATGAATGATGTATAAGGAGTGTTAAAACAAAGGTTGATTTCAGAAGGAATCCGACTCAAAACTCAGCAGCACTTTTATACAGAATGATGTATTAATTCTAATAATAACTATTTTGTCTCTTAATAATGTTAATTAGACCTATAGTCGCAGTCAGAAGTAAAAGATGCAGATTAGAAAATGAAAGTTGACTGGTAGTTAAAATAACAAATAAAAGAACGGATCAATCACATAATTGATCATAAAATTTTATTTTACCAACAATCTCAATATCACAGAAAATTTCCCCCTTCCCAAACCACCAGTTAATTAATATTCAGTAACACAATTAACTAGCAATGCTAACTAATTATACTATGTGAAAAATTATATACTTGAGTGCAATGTGTAGCCGGTGTCTTTGGCGAAGAGCAGGGAAAGTAAGGAAGGACTCTCGGGGGAAGGCTCGACCTCGAAGCTGGCAGAGACGATCATAGTGCTCGAAAGTGCCACTGGGTGCACAGTCATCACACATGAAGCCCCCTTTGACTAGAGGAGAGCAAGTAGAACCAGAGTGACAGATACCAGGACGGCACGTACCTAGAGAAAGGTCTATCTCACAGTTGGTGCCTGAAAATACAGTATTGTGTTATATATTGTGAACAGGATTGTACTAAAAGTTCTCTGTCTATTTCTTAACAAGATAAATCATAGTCTATCATGATTGCTAAGGAATAGATCTATCATCTTTGATCTGTACCGGTCTTTTGTCTATTACTTTTTGTTGTGGTTTGCCAGGCTGCCTGAGATCACTCTTATGCTGTCGATATGTTACTTTCGTGGCCGTTGGCTCGGACACTGGCCGTTCCGTGATTCCAGCTCTTGGTCTGTCGGGTTGTCCTGTCTGTTTGACCTGTCTTCTTCTGCCGTACCTGATACAATGACTGGCTAAGAGTCTCAAACTCCAGGGTCCTTAGTGGGACATTTGGCCCTCAGCCTGCCGTTCGGCAGAATTTATACCTACTCTGCTGGCCTGGCCTGGGGACAATGTGACAGAGCCAAGTTTCGCCCCTGCTGCCCTCCCTACATCTTTGGGTGGGGTTCAGTCCTCAGGTCAGTGCGTTCCTTTTTATTCCCTTTTATTCAGAGTTGGGGGCGGTAAATTGAAGAAAAAGAAAAAAAAGTACTGCGGAACAATTTAATAATTGACCTAGGCCTAGGAACTGCCTATGAACTAACTATTGAAAACAGCCAAATAATTTAATTGGGCCGTTTTTTTATGTTAAGATGTTTTACAATATATGTATATTATTTTGAACAGAAATTTGTTATTACCATTATTGTTAATCTTTAATTAGTTTATTTTATTGTTACATTTTTTAATTTTATTTTGTTAGGCCCCTACTGTTTAAATGATGGAATTATTTATTTTTATGTTTAGGCCTAGGTATTAAGTTTGTTTGCATTATTTGTTTCGTTTATTGTATTATTGAATTTTAATAGAACAGTACCGTGGTATATTTTCTTTTTAATTGCTTTTTTTTTTAAAGAAAACTTCACCAAAAGGAGATTATTTATTAACGTTTTTACTTTTCTTTAATTCGGAGCTGCCCAGGGATTCTGTCTGACTCCCTGGCCTCGGTGGAATCATGGGATGTGGGCTAAATTGCCAGTAATTTGTTTGTTAGTAAATTCTAAATTTTTTCAAGGTAAATTTTTCTCTTGATAATGTGTTTCTACTAATTTGGCAGATAGACATGTCTGTTTTGTTGTTGTTTTGTTTTGTTTTTTGTTTTTATTATTTGTAGCTTTTGTTAATTTTTTTGTATGATAGTATTTCTTATGTATTTTGGTGTTTCTTGTTGATTTTTTGAGTGTTCTTGATATTGTGGCCTTCTGCCCAATATATTATTTATTTCTTTTGTAATAAAAAGTTTTCGTTCAGCTGCCGAGTTGTTATTTAACTCTCCGACTGCCACCCATGATCCTATCGCCTGTCTCGTTTTGAGCCATCCCCCAGTACGGCACTTCCAGTTTTAGTGGGAGGATGGGTCTCAGATCTTGATGATGTTTTGCTGAATTTTTTAGATAGTCAGAGATACATTAGAATATTTCATTTAATTTTACAATGTACAAGAAACAACTTTGAGTTGATGATTGGTAAATTTGTTGGAGATTTTCATTACTTCAAGGATTTTAAATTTCCAACAAATTTACCAATCATAAAAAATCCAAATAACTTCTAAACAATAACTTGGAGTTGTCTATAAAATTATTTCAATATAAAAATGTATTTAAAATCTATAAATTCCTTATTTTTAATCATAAAATCAAAAAATAATTTTATGGACTAAGTCATCTACTGCTGAATAACGAAATACAAACATAAATATTTCTTACCGGTGAAACCTGAAGCACAGACACATGTGTAACCTCCCTCTCTTCGATGACATGTACCTTGGTTTAAGCATGGATTGGAGTAGCAAAGGTTGACTTCTGTGTCACAGAGATAGTGCTCTCGACTACCTGTTTACACCATACAACAATTAATGATGTTGTCAGCTGGAAGCCGAGTAAGCTTATTACTGCAACTATTTAAAAGCTGAACTGTTATTATTCCTTAGATAGTTGTCATAGATCCATAATAAACCAGATACAGAAGTATTGTTACCATGCTACGCAAGACTTTAAGGACTAAGATAAAAAATTGTGAAAGAACTAATGGTGTTTGGAACAGTAGACTTTAAAATGTTAAGTTTTGCCAAATTCAAAAATCCTTATGCATTACGTACTAAGTGTGTATAATCTGTTTTGCTGTGAGATCTATTATGGATGAGTGAGCCAAAATGTTGCAAGTACATATGTGGTTGGCTATAATAAGAACTGAGCATATGGTTGGCTATAATAAGAACAGAATTGGCTCTGTTGATGTTATTCTCAGCTAAAGAACCTTTTCTTGCAGCTAATTTGTTCATAGAGAACATCCAAAAAAAGGTTTAAGCTTTTATGGTAACTGTTTCCTAAACTGCGAAGCCACCACTGGGAAGTCAACACCTTTATATTTGACATACAATCTTAACATCAGCGGGCTTTAACATGCTTTTCCATTTCAACTTTTCGGTTTATGTTTATTATTTTTATGAGTTAAAGTGAACACTGTATAATTATTACAGATCCAATTATAGTGGACCATAAGTTGAAGTTTCTTAAATTTAACATTGCCTAGAATGACAGTTAAATACTGTAATGAAATTTTAACTTTAAAAAATTAAAAAATACACACTTAATATTTTACAAACACAAATTTATGGTCCACTGGAACAGTTCTTCACCTCCCAAATGATTCAATTTATTTAATTATACAAATGGCATACGCCAATAATACAATAAGTACAAAACAATAATGACAATTTGATGGCACAAAACTGAAGGTTACTACAAACAATACAAAACAAACGCAAATAAATAATAACACTAAAATGATACTTCAATTGTTAAAATAGAAACATATGTTTTTTTTAGTATAGCGAAACAGCCCCTTTATGCCCTTGCGGCATATTAGAACAAAAAATCAATTTTAACTTGGGGTGTGCGAGTAGCTCGAAATTCGAGTTTTTAGAAAACTCGAACTCAACTCAAGATTTTAAAAACTAGAAAAAAATCAAGACAAGTTTTGCCATATCTTTGAGGTAAAACGCTATAATCAAGACAAAAGTCACATTTGTATAATAGATTATAAAGATAAGCATTTTATGTATGCAACTGTATTTATATATGATCATAATATTGTATTCGTAACCGGAGATGTTCTCGCAATGTATTCAGATTCCTGATTCACGCACACCAGTCACGAACTCTCGATCGTACGGCCATGGCGATTACGGCAAAAAGTTTTCCCATTATTTAAAAAGAAGGCACGTCCAAATAAGCTGTTCCAAATAGCCGTCACTAGTTATTCATACAAAATGTGATAACTGATCACAAAGAATCAGTTATTGAGCCGTTTCAAAACTTCGCTACATAACTTTTACCAACATTTGAAATTAACAGTTTCATTTGTTTCAGTCCAGCCTTTAAAAGTTCATGACTAAAACTATTTTAAGACTGATAATTTCGGACAGATTTAATTAAATCACGTTCAATCTGTAACAGAATCTATGTAAACTATGTACGTTAACTATCGAAATTGAAAAGCTATAATAATTTGAGGTAGAATGCCCGGAACAGTTTCGTTCTGGCACCTGTACTAATAAAATAATGAAATTACGATTAATTTAGCTACTACCAGTACATCGCCGACTCAATGAGTCCCAATATAAAATATACTGCTACCCGTGGATTCGAAATGTTATCCATTTTGTTTTGAGTTTTTGTTGACGTTTACGCTACAGATGGGAATTACAGATACTTTTTTAATTACCTGTTACGTAATTCTATTTTGTTCTGGTGAAGTGTTATAATAGTCTGTTATTTTATAATCTGCTACTCTTGACGCATTGATGTTCCAGACAGTTATTCTGTTTGGCCTGGCGTTAATATGAAGCCACCACGTTACTATTAAGCTCGAAGCCTCGTTACGGCTGGTCTAGATATTGTTCCAAGTTACCAAAGGTTATGAAGTTGAAGTAATGCTGTGTGTTACATTACAATAATGAGTTACAGTCGTTGCGGCTTTGCTTGAGATTACAGAGTTACCGCTCAAAGTTCCGTTATCGATAATTTATCTGTAACGTGCAAGAATATTAAGTTTCCTTCGTAGTTAGTGATGGTATTACCTGTTCTTTAAAGTGAACAGACAGGGTGTCCAGTAAACCTCCTTAAGCAAATTCCCTGACTTTTCCCTGACCAATCCGTGATTTCATACAAAATTTCCCTGACCCCAAATTGACATAGTTATATATATATGTGAATCTAACTTAATAGCAATATTATGTACTACCATGTACATACATTATGTCATTTACAGTCAATTACAATTATTATTTACAGAAATATCAATATTTAACAAATATATTTTTATTGATAACCGTAATAATTAAATTCAAAACTATTACCTACAATAATTATTCTTTTTAAACTCCTTTATAAAAGTAGAGGTAGAATTAAAAAAATACTTATAATTAGTCTTGAGTAAAAACCAAACATACTTTTATTGTAATGTTAAATTAAGACAATATTCAATGCCTTGAAAAACAGCACAATATTATAATTTCCCCAAAAAAAGCATAAATTTTAGGTCTATGACTTATTTAACAAATACTAATCAGATAATTATTTCAGTAAGTTTTAAAACTTTTAGCGACCCAAGTATATAGTGACTACAGTAGAACCTCCGTTAACCAAAATAAAGGGGGGAAATGTCTTTTCGGATAACGAAAATTTCGGTTAAAAAAAGTGAGGGTGTACCCAGTGTTTAAAATGAAAAGAATTGACCAACAACGTATTTAAAATGACGGATTTATTTTATTTATACAGTACTGTACACACTTAGGCCTACTGTACACTAAAAAATGTTAAATTTGAAATTACAGTACTGTATGTAAACACAATAAAGTAGGACTACTGTTTTTAAAAAAAAATCTCCTATCTTTCTCTGTTTTTTTCACTTGACAACGATTCCTAGCAGCAATGTCTCTCCAACGTTTCATAAGTAACACGTCAGCTGGTGTAGCTTTGTCCGATCGTTCCATAAATCGCAAAGCAACCTACAAATACGTACAGTAATACAGTACATGTTTTTTGTAAATTGGACAGTTGAATAAAACAACTTAACCTAGAATGATATACAGTACAGTAGGTTATCATTAAAGTTCATACGGTACATGAAACTTAAAGATTTGTTAACTCCTACAATAAATCAAAACATACAACCGTACCTGTAGTGCATTGAAGATGTCATCTGCTGTGTCCCTACTGCTTTCTGCTACGTCACCATCTTCATCGTCTGCATCGCCATTGTGTTGGTCACTGGGCAGAACCATATCAACAATGTCTTGGTCTGAGAAGTCCATCTCTGAGTCATCGCCATTCAACCACTCTCTTACTTCTTCATCGCTGATATTTTCACATCCTGATATATTTTCAACCAGACTCTGTATGTTTTCGACATTTTCAGTTTCTTCACTGTTATCGTCTTGACAGAACAACCCATCAAAGACCTTGTTCCAACATTTTTGAAGAGTTGACGATTTTACTTTATCCCATGACTGTGCACACCAATAAACCACATGTTTAATGTTAATGGTTTTAAGTATTTCAGGGACAGTTTTCGAATCATTTGTCTCCAGTAATAGTGCTCTCAAAAAGTATGCTCGATAGTGCCTCTTGAAACACTCTATTACAACTTGGTCTAAAAGTTGAATCAGACTCGTCACATTGGGGGGAAGAAATTTTACAATAATTTCACCATTCTTAAGATTTTGTGGGTGTGTTGGAGCGTTATCGATTAATAACACAGCCTTTCTGGGGAGACTTTTTGATGCCAAAAATGACTCAACAATAGGAACAAACTGATCATTGAACCACTCAGTAAAGAGATCACTCGACATCCAAGCACTTTTCTGGTTATGATAGAAAACTGGTAAAGCATTTTCTGTAACATTTTTTAGCGCCCTAGGTTTTTTTTGATTTGCCTATCACCATAGGCTTCAGACGATGGTTACCAGAAGCGTTGCTACACAACATAACTGTCAGTCTTTGTTTGGACATTTTGTGTCCAGGAGCAGACATTTCATTTTTGGATGCAAGTGATTTCTTGGGTAGCATTTTAAAATTCAAGCCCGTTTCGTCAGCATTAAATATTTGGTCTTTAGTATTTATTAAATTATATATTTATAAAACATAGTATAAATTAAATATTTATAGAGTGTTTATAATTATTTGGTCTTCTAAAAACTCGTCCAATTCAGTTTTATAAACATCTACCGCATCAGCGTCAGCAGACAGCTTCTCTCTACAAACGTTTATTTGACGAATGCCGTACCTAGATTTCCACTTTTCTAGCCAACCTGAACTAGCCTTAAATCCCTCAACTGCCTCGCCCATAACTTCCGAAAGCAGTTTAGCCTTTTCCTGGATTATTGGTCCTGTCAGCGGTATTCCTTTTTTTCCCGTTGCTGAGTAAACCACAAAAAAGTGGCCTCATTTACTTTTTCATTTTGAGACAGTTTCATGGTTTTCTTGTTTGGCTGCTTTGAAACATGTTCCTTAAACTTCTTTTTGTTTTTCATTCAATCACAAACCGTTGAAACTCCGACACCCAAATCAGCTGCAACATTTCTTAGAAGTTCGCAGTTTTTTATTCTTCCAATCGCTTCTAACTTCTCTTCAATTGTTATTACCACTCTCTTCCGTTTCACAGACATACTGTAGCACAAAATGTACTAAAAAGATAATGTACAGTAAAACAATACAATACAACAACACTGAACCGTTCGGAAATCACTGACACTAAATTTCGTGATCGACACAAGAACTGTGAACAACACACACAGACTGACTGCACCTCAGTATTGACTGACAGTGACTAATAGGCGCGGCCGGATTTTTCCGTGTATTGGGCCGGTGAGTAAGCTAACGATAGATACGGCACGACAGACAACAAAGCGGAGGGCGATGATCTTGGCTGGCACTTGAGGATTCGGCCCGGCATAGACAATAGTATTGGCGTATGCTGCAAAATATCAGTGTTTACAATATTTATTTTGCTGTTTCGGTTAATCAGTATTTTGGTTAAAAGTGTTTCGGTTAACGGAGGTTCTACTGTATTACAAATCACAACACACTGGTGTTCTTCCTAGGATTTTCCAGGTTTTGTTTCAAATTCCCTGATTTTTCCCTGACTTTTCAAGGTAATTAAAAATTCCCTGATTTTTCCAGGTTTTTCCCTATTTTCCCTGTTGCAGGATACCCTGAGTGATAACCGTTCCTGCTCACTTGTAAGACCTGTGATTTCAAACAGTGATTCCGCTCTTTTCGCCCCAACCGTGATTTGAACGTCAAATCACTTAGACCTACGGCCTACTACAACAATCGGAACGCTTTGAGGTTATGTATTTGAGAAGATCCAAACTTAATCAATTATTAAATGAACTAAATAAATAGTGTTAGTGTGTGTTGCTTACTTCATTTCAGTGTTTTCATTTTTCAAAATTAAGGGTTAACTACTCGACTCGAAAAAAAAACTCGAACTCGAAATTATGTCTAAAAACTCGACTCGAATCTCAAAATTGCTACTCGCACACCCCTAATTTTAAATGAAGTGTCAATATATCATATACTGAATATAGTGGTGACATATATATTCACTAAGAGCCTGCAATAAAACTGTTCACTGACCTGTGAAGCCAGTAGGACAGCGGCAAGCAAAAGTGGACACGGGGTAGATGGGACGGAACAATACTGAATCACTACTGATGAATCCTGAGGCGTTGCCAAACTTGAGTACAGTCAGACAAAGCTCAAAGTTGAGACATGGCTCTCGCACACAGAGGTTGTCATCAAACGGTAACACCTGAACAAAAAATACAAACAATAATTACTCATAACAGAAACTTTGTGAATTATTATATAGTAGAATCTCGGTTATCCAAGCCCCGATTAATCAAGCCTCCTGGTTAACTGAGCTAGTCATCAGACGATGAAAAATAAACATAAAGCTATTAATAAAAGGAAAACTAGTGTGACACATCACATAATCTTTTGACAAGTAATCAGTGTCTCTATTGGCTGTTGTTGCTAGGCATTGCAGGGCCATCACGTTATGTATTTATAATATTGTACCCTACTATAGGAATAATTTTCCCACTGTAATGCATTCACTCATTACTCATCACCACCTGACACCATCGGCTTATTTGACTGCTCTCGCACAAAATGTGGTTGCTTTAGTGTGTTGACTTTCGTGATTTTACAATATACAGTGCTTGGGTTGGGTTTGGTGGTTAAAAATAGTGAGTTTAGTGACTAATTTTTTGAAATTAGTGACCTTTAACCTCTTAACTGCTGGGTTTTCAGTAGCATTCCAACCCCCTGTGCTGGGTTTTTTACAGATAGAGTAAACCCTGAACCCATGCTTAGATAAACATTTATTATAATGTAATTTATTATAATCATCATCAGAATGTAAATCACTAAAATCATCGTCAACACACAGTAAATTATCAATTTCCGACTCCGTAACAAGACGGGAATCACGTGATGTAGACGCAATTACAAAACACTAAACAGCCACTGTCAGTTGCCAGCGCCAACAGTCAGCTGTATACAACATAATGAACTAATGAACAACTATTCTCTGTTTAGTAAAGAGCTTGCTAGTAGTTCAACAAAGTATCCATAGATGTCGTGGACATGTTGAAGTGGAGAAATAATCAATACCGACTTGATACGTGTACAGCACACTGAGCGCGTTCGGCGGAACGACTTCAGTCGTGCGTAGCACAGCGGGACAGACGGCGGCGCACGACTTAACTAGTTTACAGCAGTTGAGAGGTTAATGACTTGCAATTATGAGAAAATAGTGACTTTGAGTGACTAAATAGCGTGTTATAAATGGCTTATCTAACCGTTGTTCAAGTCTAAAAAGTTGTCTAGACAGACTATATGCAGGTTTTAGCCATTAGTAACATTTTATTCCATCAGTCTGGAGCAACAACTCCATTAAGGATTTTAAACTAAATGAGCTATAGGTCATAAATATAAAATACTACAGATGATTGTATTAGCATGAGTGTGATGATTTTAAAGACAAATTCACATAAAAACCAAATAAAATAAAAAGGTCCTCCCCAACCACCCCTCCCTTTTTATTTTATTTATTTTTTATTGAGTCAAAAAAGCAATTACAAAATCTTAATAAACAGATAAAGAACCTTACTTAAAGAACATCTTTAGTATAAAGGAACTTTATGGAATATGGTTTAATATAGAGAACAAATTTTTGGTTTAAGGTAACACAAATTTCTTAAAAATAAAATGAGTCTTATTAAATCAGCCTTCTTGAAAAATATATAATAAATGTACACCTTTTTTTAAGAAATCAGTTATTAATGAAGTTTTTTTTTTGAACTGAGTCTTGAACAGATTCTAGCGTTACCCTCTGTTGGCTAGTTTCTTCCTGTACTTTTGCTACTCCTTCTAGCATAGCATGAGCTAACGCTGCTTCTTTAAAATCTTTGTTTTATAGCTAGTTTCAGTCTTTCATGGGCCTCGCTTAAGAGAGTTGAGAAGCACTCTCAAGATTTTCTGTTTCTTCTTTGCGCAATTTCTTTAATTTTTGCTCTGCTTCATTGATATATTTTCTCTTTTTCTCTAACTGTAGTTTGTTAGCTTCTTCTGCCATCTTGTTTTCTTTTTCCTGCTTTTCTTTTTTAGCTGTATTGTCTTCTTACTTCTTTTTTTCTAGCAAATAAGATTTGTAGGACTGACTTGCGGTGCGGCTCAATGATGTTAACTCTTTTGTGATGGGCACTAGATGGGGCTTATTATCAAAATCTTTTAGTGCAGCTTTAACTATTAATAAAGCATTTAAGGTGTGTTCTGACATGCTCACCCTGTCACTAGTTAGGGTTCTTCCTGATGCAGAGAATCCCCTTTCTGCATCTGAATTTCCATGATAAAGAGATAAACAAGCTTTAATAACTTTACTCACTTTAGGGAACTTTGGAGAGCCATCGATACCTTTTAAATCCATAAAGTACTTCCAGTATTGATCAATGGGTAGGTCTTTTGGATCAAATCCTTCAGGTTCTAATTTTACCAACTTCCACTCATCCAAGAGCACATCAGTTTTTACATCCAAAGGCATTGATCTGCTTACTTCTAATATTTGGTCTGCGCTTTCATCAGCTGACTTTCCACTGGAGTGGAGGCATAAGAAGTGTAACCTCATAAAATCATATCCCTCATGATTTTGTTGGCTGAACACAAAAAATTATGAGGGAGATGCTAATTAAAAATTATGTTATATCAAATTGAGGATACTGTATCATGTAGAATTTTTTTATGGACAGTCCACAAAATACTCACTGTATCAAATGAAATTGAAATGAATAGTTCCCCTTCCCCCTTCATGTTCAAAACTTCCTGTTAGAGTAGCTTTGGAAATTTTGACCTATAGATATAGAAAACAGACTGGCCTGTTTTGAATATTGCAGTTAATTTCCGTGAGGAAAAGTATAGCAATAAACATGCACAAAGTTTGAAATATTTTAAACCAACAATCAGACAATTCAACTCTGATAGATTTGATCATGACAAAGTTTAATAGTTCAGAAAGATTTTGAATGTTAAACCTTGTAGTTAATATTATTGTTGTAATATGATACAACTATGACAACACACATGGCACAGATAAGGAAGACAAAGGTTGTTGGACATTTGCCATCATTACGTGAAAAATACCAATCACGACGTTTCAATTTGGTAAAACCCAAATCTTTTTCAAGTGCTAAAAACTAAATTACATCTAAACAAACATGTTATAAAACTACATATATTTTATAAAACATGTTATCAAACGTCAGGTACCATATATTTATTTATGCTTAGTTAATGTAATCTCATTTCAGTCTGATTGGAATATTAATTTAATTGTTTTAGCATTTGTTCATTGATATCGTGACCTGGGTAGTGCCTAATTGGTTATATTAATTTTAACCAGTAAACATTTTTTATATTTAGTAGAAGTTCACTTTGTTGTACCCTATTCTAGGATCAAGGTTAAAATGTAGATAAGTTTATTAGTTTAAGAATGTAGTTTTATAACATGTTTGTTTAGATGTAATTTAGTTTTTAGCACTTGAAAAAAATTTGGGTTTTTACCAAATCAAAACGTCGTGATTGGTATTTTTCACATAATGATGGTAAATGTCCAACAACCTTTGTCTTCCTCATCTGATACTCCATCATTAACAAATTTCAAAAACAAAGATGGCACAGATAGCTAATTGGATTAAAACTACATCAATTTTAGTGAAAGGTTAGAAAACGTACCTGAACAGTTGCAATGCGAGCTAGGACGGCTCTGTTGAGATAAACTCTTTCTTGGAGGAACTGAGGAGAATAGAGTTGTCCATCTGGTTGTCTAGCAGAAAAGCTCACATTAAGAATGCGAGCATTCACATCAGTGTCATCCTGTAACAAAGCTTACTTAAAAGTTCAATCTTCAGAATGCGCATAATCAAGCTATCTTTAACCATATGTTCGATGTATCTTATAAATAAACTCAGATACTTCATTTGTATATATATATCAAGACTGATTTTAATAATGATTTTATTTATTACAATGTTCAAACTGAACAGAACTACAACAACTAAAAGTAAACACTATTGTAATGTTTATTAAAATGAATTAAAATGAGTGAAATGAATATGTTTAGCTTGAGAGATTTTCCGAAACTTCATAAGCATTACTGTAGGCCATAAACAACATTATTTACAAAAAAAAGTTAAAAACATACTTCATGTCAATGTTAAAACAAAGATAAATATTAAACTTTATGACGCTATCTGCAGCAGTCACTAAATGTGTTTGGTAGGACAGATCACCTATCATTTATGTACAGACATTCAAACATGTTCAAGTTCTTTAATGCAAAGTCATTATTTACATGCGTAGAAAACGGTAGCATTTTTAACAAAACAAATTCATTCTTTCACCAATGTTTTACTTCTCACAACAGCTTCAATCCCATGATTGGATGGTCCCCCAGTTGTATGCCACAAACTCGTTTACATTATAAAGTGCTTCTGCCACTAAAAGGAGTTTTAAGTGTCTTGCGTTGGAAACTTTTTTATCCAGTTTGGCAACTCGTCAATAAAATAACACCAGCTTGTAAAAGCCGTTCTCAGTCTAACAGTTTGATAGTTTTCTCTGCCTCTTGTCTCAAACTATGAATGTCTAAGACACCTCTGACGACACAATTAAACTTGTAAAATACAATAGTTTCTAAAATATAAGAACCTGGCAGAGTTTTGAACATTTTTCTGTAACTCACTGAAATGTAAGTGTGCAATTAAGAGAACTGCTTGTTTCTGCAGCTTAAACAGCCTTTATCTAATTGATACCCCTCCTCTCTCCCTCCCCACCCAATAAGTACGATATTAATCAACACTATTTAATGAAAAAAGTGTAAACTAAATTAAAATAAATAATTTTTTCATAAGTGCTGTAGATAGGTTGGTAATGCCCAATATTGTTTCTGGAGGATCCACGGGTGAATGCACAGGGACAAATACACAGTTTAAAAAGTTCAAATTTGACCAAATAACTGAAAAAGATTTAGATAAAATACTATCTACATTAAAAAATAAAGTATCTTCCGGAGTGGATGAAATTCCCATGTCTTTGATAAAGACAGTAAAACTCACAATCCTGAAGCCACTTGTTCATTTAATTAATTCATCATTAATAAGTGGTATTTTTCCGGATAAACTGAAACTCGCTAAAGTTGTGCCAATTTACAAAAGTGGGGAGGTAAATAGACTATTAAGTTATCGCCCAGTATCAGTTCTCCCATCCTTCTCCAAGCTTTATGAACGTGTAATTTATAAGCAATTACTAGATTTCCTTACATCAAATAACCTTTTGGATGACCAACAACATGGCTTCCGACCAGGAAAGTCAGTTGTTACAGCAGGAATTGAATTTGTTGAGAAAATAATTAGTTCTATTGATAAAGGTGAAAAGGTACTTGGAATATTTTTAGATTTAACAAGAGCTTTTGACAGTGTTTCCCATAACAAATTGATTCAGAACTTACAATGCCTTGGAATTGAAGGCAAAGAATTATCATGGTTTAAATCATACTTGTACAAACGAAAACAATATGTAGAAATAGAGCATAAATTTCAAAACAAGTTTAACTATATAGAAAACATATCATCCTCATTGCAGACGGTTTGGTATGGTGTCCTCAAGGGTCCATCTTAGGGCCTCTCCTATTTCTATGTTATGTGAGAGGTCTCCCTGAGGTGGTATGGGGTGAACGGGCTGCGGTCTGTCTGTATGCTGATGATACTAATATAATTATGTCAGACAAAAATAAAGAGTCACTGGAAATATCTTCATTTATTAACCTTGCAGTCATGGAAGAGTTCTTCAGCAATAAAAATGTACTAATTAATTCAAAGAAAACTAACTTTGTGGAATTTTCAACAAGCCAATCTCAAACTAAATTTAATCCAACTATAAAGATATGCAACAATATTTTGGTTCAAGAAAAAAAAATACAAAGTTTTTAGGTCTGTACATAGATGAATATTTAAGCTGGGACATTCACGTAAAACATGTACTGAATAAAGTTTCCTTTGGTATTTATGCACTTTACCGAATGTCTAGAATTTGCAACGTAATAACATTAAAAACTATTTAGTTTGCTCATTAGTATATATGGGGCCACATCCAAAAGCAATTTGAACAGTATATTGAAACTACAAAAAAAAGCAATTCGAATAATGGCTGGGCTGAAATCAAAAGATTCTGCCAAAGAAGAGTTTAAAAATATGGGAGTGTTAACTGTCTTTTGCCAGTACATATATTCAACTATTAAGTACATTAGATCAGTTAATTCAAATTCAACACAAATAGTTACTCACCATTACAATATGAGACATCATATTAATTTAGAACCTCATCGGTTAGAATTTTTTAAGAAAAAAACAACTTACATGGGACTTAAATTCTTTAGTAAACTTCCACTCAGTCTTTCAAAAATTGAAAATAATTTAAAGTTTGAAAAAAAATTAAAGGGATATTTGGTTAATAATCCTGTGTATTCACTTGAGGAGTTTTGTGAGCTGTAGTTTTTTTTTTACCATTTGTGGGCTTTAGTTATACTTAGTTTTATTTTACATACATAAGTTTAGTATTAATGTCTGACACTATTTACCTGTATATATGTACAGATATAAATAAAGAGATTTTGATTTGATTTGATTTGATGAGTATCTGGTGGCCATTCATAAACAAGAAGGTTAATCAATATGATTACAGTACTAGTCTTATTTTTCAATTTTTATACAAAAACATTTAGCAAAAGTATTTCTTTGTACGAAAACCTTTGAATGCCTCAGCAGAATTTCAATTTCACATAAGCTACCAAATTCCAATTACTTTAGAAAATAAGAGTTGATGTTATATGCATTTCATATATCAAGAATAAACACAACAGTTTAAGCATAACGCTTTCTAATACTCAATTGTAAGAAATATAAAAATAACTTAAATTTAAAATAGCTTAAACAATTTTATATGTATTGGATTACCTGAATTACTAACCAAAAAAGCTCTCAAATAATTTTGTTTTTTAGTTTTGCTTGTAAACTTTAGGACTAACATACAACCAGTGAAAATGTTCATGTAATATATTAGAAATAAAAACAATTGTATAGAACTAGTACAGCTTTTAATTTATACCTGGTAAAATAGATTATATATTTCAACCTTACAAAATATTGAAAATCTAAGTCCTGTTCCCTTACCTGAATACTGAATACGTAAACATTCTCCTTGGGACAAGGTATTATTGCCGCAAGACCTTCAATGAAGAAGTCCAATAGTGGAGAAAGGAAAGCTTGTTCTGTCATGTCAGCTAGCCTTACTGTGACAGAACTAAGAAGCATCTCATCTGTCACTAGCCTCACAGTCAGTTGCATCATCGCTTTCACCTCATTCACTCCGTCTGTAAGCAACATGGACTATACATTTATCACATAGATTTGATGTTATAATCTTTCAATAGAAACGATAGTATGAAACTACACTGGTAAGATTTTTTTCAATATGCAGCCTAATACTGTAGACAACTCAATCTTGCTTTTCAAAATTTCCAAGATGTAGCAAAAAGAAACATGAATGAAGAAAAACATTAAGCTCCAAATCAATATACATGCGAGTAATCAAATTATATTTAATAATATTGTTAAAGAAATGTAAAAATAGCCTTGTAGCCATCATTGGAGATATAATTTAGCGTGGTAGTTTCATTTGTTGCTAGAAAAAACACTCAAATAAGTCTTGATTAAATATTTAAAAAAGAGTCAAAAACTTATAAAAAAATTAAATCACAAAAAATGCATAAACAACAACTTACTGAAATAAAGTTGAAAATAAAACTAAATTAATCTGCAATTTGTTTCCAAACCTTAAATATTTACTCAGTTTTCTACAGCCAAATGGTTTTTATTGCACACATCTACACAGAATAACTTAACGGTTCTTAGCTTGCTAGTAAACAATTCTCTCTACCAAATATTTATCTTCATTGTTCTGCAAAATCTACGGTTTTATAGTTTTTACATAGCTCCTTTCTTCATAAAACACGCAGTACTTCCCCCACTCTACATCTTAGCTTCCTACCCTCACCCCATCCACATTAGTTATACTAATTTGATCCTCCTTCAACATAAACTAGAGTTAGTTCATACATAAAAATCACAATTTTATTAGCTTATATTAAATTTATGTTAAAGTGTCATGCATGATATTTAATTCTAGTGCTGGCAAATGTGCAATCACACACTTAAATCGCAATTCTGTAGTGGAAAAGTGCACAATTACGCACTTGAGACGTGGACGTAAACAACTGCAATCATAGCACACGTAATACACTATGATATCCATGTTTCGGGTATCCATGGATTTGCCGTTAGTTGCCAGTAACTGTAATATGCACTAATAATCGATTATTCGATTTGACATACTGAACTCGAATATTACAGTTCCAACTCACAAAGAAGATATTTTCCTTTGCCACCTTTGCTCTGCAGTTATCGTGGTACAATACTTTTATTTTTGCCTATTCGATACTTAATATGTAAATATCCTGATGAAACTACACAAACTAAGATAAATCAGTAAAACTGTAACCACATGTGAAGGAGATTGTTATTTGTAGTCTATCCAAATTCTAGAACTTTTACTCTATTAAAAAAGTTTGTATTAAAAAACGAGGTATAGTCAAGAAGTTCCCAGAATTGGTTGAAATATATTTATTGGATAAAGATAAAAATTTACAAAGCTAGTTCCCTTCAATATACTTGTCCCTGCGATCATACAGATGTTAAAACACTTTTGAGACCTATTTTTTTAAATGTATTTCAATAATTTTATCGCAATTTTTTGGACAGCTTAGCACCTACAATTGTATTGTATTGATCAATACAATTGATCAATTGTATTGATGTTTTCACTGTGTGAACAGGAAGAAATCGGTATGAGGCAGATGAGTAGGAAGGATGTTCTAGCGTAGTAAAACAGTGCTTGGGCAGGTAGACGTACTAACAGGTATCGATTTGCAGGGGTACTGTCATGCAGCAAAATACAATTGTTTTCTGCTCATTTTTTAGACCGTTTTCTCTAATGACATCTTGTAAGCCCCTAAGAACTTTTTTGTGGATAAATTTACCTCATGTGATTTCATCAATCATTATTCTTCAGTTAGCATGGACAGTATTCTGAATTTGCTCAATTTTGTCGTCTGTGGTTGCAGTCGAAAGGCATCCACTATGAGAGTTCATCTTCAAATTTATGCGACCTTCACTAAATCGTTTGTACCATCCGTAAATTTTGCTTTACTTCATGGCCTCAACTCCATAAGCTTAAATTAATATTTTAAGTGTCTCAAAAGATGACTTTTGAAGGAAAACTCAAAATTTAATGTTTTTTAGCTGTTCTTTAAATACATTTTCAAAAATCGATAATGTAACACGCAAATACACAAAAAGCGCTCTCACGGGGGAACAATGGCGGCTGAGTGATACGCTACCCATATCCCTTCTCTAGGAGTAGTACTAGCTTATACGCAACGAAATTCCCACCGGCAACCATGCTGTGTGTCTCTGGATATCGATTTCGGGAACTTTTTGACTGTGCCTCATATAAATAAGTTTATGATGAATAACTATTTATTACAAGCTTTTGAGCATTAGCCAAAATTCACCTGTCATTTAAGTAAAAAGTAGGTGCCAGCCAAATGAAGAAAAGACTAAAATTATTCACTTTGATCGAAACGCTAACAATAGAGGTGTAAATTTCAACATTGCCAACTATTCAATAAATTGTGTGGAGAACTTTAAATATTTAGGAGTTACCATTAATAGTTCATACTCTGAAGATTTAGAGATACAAAGTAAACTAGCAAATGCCAATAAGAGCGTAGGGGCTTGTACAAAACTTTTATCATCCAAACTTTTATCAAGATGCTCAAAATTAAGACTATACAAGACCATTATACAGCCAGTTTTATTGTATGGAAGAGAAAAATGGGTCCTTTCCAAAAGAAATGAAGTACGTTTGAAAGTGTTTCCAAAATAAAGTACTTCGAAAAATATTCGGCCCAGTCTATATTGAAGGAGTTTGGCGCATAAGTAAAGAGCAAACCATACAAAGAGCCTGATATAGTAGCGCTTATAAAAGCCAAAAGAATTAGTTGGTTAGGTCATATACTTCGGAGACATGAAGGCACAAGACTGAAGGAGGTTTGTGAGGCAGTACCTACAGGAAGACATCCGTTAGGCAGGCCTAAATTAAGATGGTATGACCAAGTCAAGAAGGATGTGATCCAGTGCGGAGGAGCAATCCAGATGGTGAAGGATAGAGAAGAGTGGAGGAGGCTAATCTACGAGGCAAAAAATCGACTGAGATTTGTAACGCCCTAGCATTAAGTAAGTAAGGTGCCAGCTCGAGGTTTAAAATCATTCTATCTAAGTACTAAACACTGATATTGTTCAATTGTGATTATGCTTGCAATTGCCTTACCAGTGACAGATACCTCCATGGAGGCAATCTTGGGTACATTGGTGTTCAGCTGTGGAGAGAGACTGAGCTGGCCGGAACTTTGGTTGAGCTGCACCAGATTTGCATTGTTGCCCGAGAGGATTTGGTACACCAGCTTATGAAAAAAATATCAAATATGAGTTTGCTAAAAACTGTTGTTTTGATTGCAATCAAAATAATATTGCATAGAGATAAACAATGATCATATATTTTGGGCTGTTTAGGGAGGGAACCTACAATATTGAATATATAGAACAACTTTGTATATTCAACATTGTTTATGAATATACAATATTAAAATTTAAATAATTAAAACCTAAATTATTTTATTATATTTAATGATTCAATGTAATAAAATTACTTTAAATTATTATGTTCATTTAAAAATTTAAATGTACGTAATAAGCACTAAAAATAATTAAAACATTGTAAAGAATACAAATTACTAGCACATAATTTACTGTGTCTCACTAAATATTTTTAAAAGTACATTTACTAAAGGTTTTAATAATTACTAAATTAGCTTGAGGAGTTTGGGGGCCATCCCTTAATTACGTAACATCTTGAGAGAGGGTGGTTTCAGCAGCATTATGTACCATTATGGGAGAGGGTAGGAGATTCCATACACCGTTGTGTAACTATTAAACCTCAAAAATTTTTTTAAGTTATTCGCAATTTAATTGTTTTTACCAAAAATATCAATATTTTTTTAAATATTTCAAAATTAGTTATATATTCTCCCATCGTGTGGAAAAAAACACAAAAACCAAGTCTAAACAATGACTTGTTATGACATTTGTTAGAATAAATCTAAATATGCGTGCAAGTGGGTAAAAAATGGCTTAGTAGTCCACCATGGTACGAGACAGGAATAAGATAAATTAGAGGGGGGGGGGGGTTGGTGACAGCATTACTTAATTTTTTAGGGGGTTTAGTAAAACCGTTACACGTTTGTTTCAGGGGGGGCAGGGAGAGCCTAAAAAGGATTGCCCCTTGGACCATTGTCCCTTAACAACATTTGAATAAGTAAAAAATTCCAATGGTATAAATAGAAAAAATGGTAAATTCAACATAAAATATCTATTATATATTGTATTACCTTATCGGTAACATCATCGTCACTTGCAGGAATCTTGCCAAACGTTCCAGCAGGAAAGCAATCTCGAAAGTTGTTGAATATTATCTGTAACAAATATAAACATTTTATTTTTATGATATGATTTTTTTAGATAAGTATAAGCCTGGTTTTTTTTGTTGAATGAAGTCTGTGCTTGAGAATACATACTGTTTGTATAACTCAAAAATATAATATTAACAGTACCATGATATTTATGATGTTTTATTTTGAAAAAAAATATATTTAAAAATCATAAATGTAAATAGAGATATAAATGTAAATAAAAAAATAAAGTAATCAGTACATAATTAACTTTTTTAAATTTTAAATATAGGAAACATAATTTTTTTATAATGTTAATTAGACACTATTAGTTAAAAATTAAAGCTCGTATAATTTTATCAGGAGAAATTTGGGCTAAGTAGCCCTCTCTAACAATGAACCTGGGGACCAATGGCTTTACGTGACTTCCAAGCTTGGGAGCGGCACAGGGCTGAACAAAAAAAATGAGGTATTAAAAAAATTATAGAGGTAAAGACCAAAACATAAAAAATTATAAAAAAGTATTAACTTAATCATTATTTATTTGGCCTTCAATTGACAACTTTAGTCATCTCATTAAAGAGTTCTTCTGTTTCTCTCAGTCCAGTACTTCTTCCTACGCTCAGTGTATTTTTCTTTTTTCATGTGGAATAGCTTTCCCTATCCTCATCTGTTATTTTGGTTAGGTAATCTGACATGTATGATTATACTTGTCTTATTCTTAAAATGGAATTCTCAACTCTCTCATATCATCTAAAATGTCTGCTTAAAAGTTCCACAATCCATCTCAAGCTCATTTTATTGTTCCATAACTTTTCTATAATTTTGTTGCTTATTATTTCTCTCTACAAATGTTCTAATTAGGCGTAAAAAGTGAGATTTGTTTCTTTTTCGTTGTGCTTCTAACAGAGACTATTTCCTTGTGTACTGATTTTTTTGGGTGCTAACCTCCAATGTCCAATTTCTTAACAATTTTTATTGATACAGGTTCTAAATATTCTTCTTTTTGAGTAATAGTTAGAGTAGTTTGTCTATCGAGAAGGTATTAGTTGTTTTAAAGACAGTTTCAATTTGAAATGTTATTACCCGCTGAATGGTTGTTCTGTAATGTCTTAATTATATGGATATTAAAAGGCATTTTATTATATGTGTTCTTTGTTTTATACTGTGTTCTTGTGAGTTTACTTATTCCATTGTCCCAGATTGATTTATTGTTGTGATTGTATGTTATAGTTTCACTCAAATATTTAACGCTGTCTTTAGTGTTCGTCTCGTGATCTCTTATTTCTGTATTTTGCTTGTGTCAGTCAACATGAGTTTGATTTTTTGGAAGAAATTTGAAAAGGAGATAGTATTACTTAAGTCCTACAAAATGTTATAGTAAGATAGCCAAGGCAACTAGGGGACCTACCGCTTTACGTGAAATCCGAACCACATAGTGTTAGGTGAAAATCAGACCAAAACTACATGATTCACATTCCACGTAAAGCTTTAGTTCCCCTAGTTGCTCTGGCTATTGGGCTATTAGTAAATGGCCCTTGCATAAATAAGTATTTATTTAATTTCTTTTCTCTTAAAATTTCAATTTCTGAAAACTTTATCTACATTTTGCTTCAAAACAGAAACACTAATTTTTAATAACTAGCTTATATAAATCTAGGTATATTTATGTAAATAGACATTTACGTACATGAAAATCTTTAAGACGAGGGGCATTGTCATTGACATCTGTGACCAGTATCTCTACATGCACGTCACTACGCAGAGGCGGCGATGCAGCCCGCACAATTAGGTCGAACTTCTTACGAGAGCTCTCGTAGTCCAATTCTACCATTGTTACCAGTTCAGCCTTGTCCGAACCTGGCCGCCTTACCAGGGAGAAGCTGTCTGAGTCCTCACCTCCTGATCACAATAATAGTCCACAATAAAATCTCTACAATTCCTTAACTGACTTAAAAGGGAAAGAATTAAAGATTTATACATTCATAAAAATTTTAACAATACATGATTCATTATGTCAGTCAAATATATTAGATTATCAGAACATCAGAAGAAAACTGTTGGAAGATGTATTTAGGTTCTTAATTCTGAGTATTGAACTTTTGGCAGAGTTGAGCGTTGTGACTCGGGTATTTTTAGATACTTAATAAAGAAAAATTTATTATTACCAAAGATTTATTATACTAAATATAGAGAAAACTCAGTGATTTGTATAGATATAACAATAAAACATGCTAAGGGCTAAAATACTTGCCTATGATAGAATACTGCACAGCTGCGTTTTGGCCTTCATCTGGATCCTTAGCATGTAGTTCCCCAACAGTGGATCCCACAGGGGAGTTCTCCGCTATGTACAGAGTCAGCTTGTCACTCTCAAATGCTGGAGGAGAATCGTTCACATCCTCTATCTTGATGGTCACCATCACCTACAAAATAACAACAATTAAGGGCTGGTTAAAAATATCTGGTCACAAATTTTCAAAAAGCTAAAAATTACAACAAGAATATTTAGGTTGGGTTAGAGAACACTTTGTATTTATTTCAATAACAAACATTGTTAATAAAGTTAGTTTGTTAATTAAGATTTTAATCTCTCAAAAACGTACATAAGTAAACTAAAAACCAATTGACATTTTCTTATTTATCGTTTATTTGATAAATGTTGCATGTTATTTAATGATTCTTACACCTTATTTTTATTAAAAACTTCACTTTCCAGTTCACAAGGGCAGCCTACAAGTAGACCGACCGTTAGCTCAGTTGGGATTCAAACCTTGGAAGTTGGACTCCGCAGTCCGAACCCTTAGTCACTGACCCACTGCCAGCTAAGTAAAGAAAAAATTGTTACATCTTCTATTAATTATTATTTTTTTCTTTTTTTCCTTGGTACGTGCATCCAGCTTCAGGTGATGCCGACTGCACAGTGTCTCTCACACACAAGCCTAGCCAGTCTCCAATAGGTTGGATCAGTGAGAACTCGTCTAATTGTACACTCTGGTTGGAGTCTCTTCTTTAGTTCATCTCTAATATTTAAATATTTGGTACAGTGTTAAAGGATGTATTGCAGGTTTTCTTCTCAGCAAGACACAGAGACTACTTGGTTAGTTGAAAACGAAAGAGATAGGATTATTATAATTATTATAATTTATTAATTATTTAAATGTTTAATAATTAAAAGCCAATAAAAAGGACACAATGTTTATAAAGCTAGTTATATTGTAATAAATAATTACTGGGGCAAATAAATATTCATTTAACATTTCAAAATGTAAAAGTGCAAAGTGAACAATTTTTTTAATTGAATTGGTGCCTCACTGATCAAGCATCATTATACTTTACACATGATATGTCAATATGTTATGCAGATTCTATTATGGTTCTTTATTCTGTCCATGAACAGATGTAATTTTGAATAACATATATTCAATTTTTTTCAATATGATTGTAATGATTCTATAATACTGTAAAAATGGCAAATAAAACATAAAACAGTACTCAATGTTTATTGTTCCTGTACGTAATTTAAATAGATCACTTAAGGTTAGGTGTAGAGAGGGTTTTTATAGTTACTAAATAGCTATAATCTCACCATTTGTATTATGTTTTTAATGATCAATAATGGCATTGTTCATTTCATTTCAAATAACAGCTCGCTTGGATAAAGATTAGTAATAATCTGGAGAGCTTAAGTTGTAACCAATTAATGAACTTGATAAAACATTTCCATGTGAAAGTAGAGCATGGAATTGAGATTTAACCGTACCTTTCAAATCACTGTGTTTATTTGATAGCAACTTTTCTTTATAAAATAGCTGACCAAAAAGACTGAATAGTAACAAAGTTCAAGTAAAGAGCTAGTGTATAAGAGTGCATGATTTATGACATTGTATAGACTTATCATAGTTACAAAATTATGTAAATAATTCATAGATTACTATTGAAATGCATATCAGAAACCAACAATGACATCAAGTGAAAGAACATTTAATTGAGCTGAAAGTAAGCCAAGTAACTATGAAGGATGTAATCAATGTAAATAATTTTAAGTAATAATTTTACACAGTTGAGCTTTCACTTGTGGTTAATCAAGGAGTGCCCAATATTGGTGCCCCCGCACCTGCAAATGCCGCTGTATACCACGCTGGCTCAGGTAACTTCTTACTTCTAGCCAACAGTAAGTGTTTAGATCTTGTTAATAGCTAATACAAAACATAAAGCTAGTTTTCTGTAAAGTATAGAAAAAATGTACACAGTAAGAGAATATCAAAATAAAATGAAATGACACGTTTAAGGGTATACATATAACATAATCACTTATAATATATATATATATATATATATATATATATATATATATATATATATATTGTAAAGTATTCTCTTTTACTTGTTATTCAAATAAATGTACCTCGGCTAGATAAATGACTAAACTCACCGATCCTGACAGTTGGGGTGTTCCTCGGTCAATAGCGAGTGCTTTCAATTCGTACTGCGCGATACTCTCTCTATCCAGAGTCTTAGCAGTGCGTAACACTCCACTCACAGGGTCCATGACAAATGCCTCGACACTACCTGAACCATCAAGGGCATACCGCACTCGTCCGTTGAGTCCTGTATCTGCATCCAAGGCACTCAGCTGTAAAGAGTCAAATATATTGGTTGGAGACCTTTATCTACTTCTGTTTGTTACTATTTACATTATTATTTTAACTAAAAGTATTATAAAATGTTTCCAATTGTTTAACACATTTCATTAAATTAATTAAGTAATTTTTAGTACTGCAAGGACATAAACACTGCATATAAAAGAACAAATACACTCTTGAACTTAACATTTTTAATTATGAAACTTGATTGTCCAAATTCTACTATAGAATTTAAGAATAATATCTTGTAGTTTAGTTCAGAACTTGAAAATTGTAACTAATAACATAAATTCACTCTTTGAAAAGACTTTCAGCTTTAAAGAGATTATTTGTCTAACAAGTTGAATCTATAACAGAAAAAAATAAACTCATTTCATCCTTTTCTTAATAAATACTAATAAAAAAGAGCTGTATATTTAATCTTCATCATGAAGTCCTTATTATATCTGGCAAAATCATATTATATCTGGATTTGTTTTTCAATAATAATATAAAAATGAACTTGTTAAATAAAAATATTTTTCAATGTTATTCAAGTTCATTGTTCTGTACTCTTTTTCAAACGTAAAATTTGTAAATTTTTCTTTAAACCAAAACTAACTTTATTTAGCTATGTCGCAAGGACAGTTAAATGGTTTCTTGATTAGATTAATTGTTAAGTTGCAAAAATCATATAAACAGGTAAAATGTTTTTTCAAACTGAAAATTGTACATTAAGCACACTAGAGTTATAAGACCCACCTGAAGCACACTAGTGCCCACCAACGCGTCCTCGGAAACTGATCCACTATAAGCTGGCTTGAGAAACTTGGGAGCGTTATCATTAACATCAGACACAGATATCTCAACGTCTGTGGAATCAGACAGTGGAGGATTGCCGTTGTCTCTAGCTGTCACTGTCAACAGGTAACCCGACTGTGTCTCCCTGTCCAGCAGTTTAGTAGTTGTTATAGCTCCTGTTTGTGCGTTGATGGTGAAATCTGAATTTTCTCCAATACTGCTCGTCAGAAGATACGTTATCTGCGACAAATTATTGAAAATGAGGAAACTTACAAAAATGAGTTACCAAAAAAGCCAAAACTACTTAATTTCAAAAGTAATTTGCGTTATGCTAAAGTACATTAACGATGTTTCCCCAACTAGCTTGACAGGATATATTTTGTTGTTCAATACAAGGTGTGGCTAGAAAGAAACTGTATTAGTATTGCCGTAGCCACAGAACAAATGCAATAAGACTGAATATCATATGGCTAGCCACGTGACTCCCCCTCCACCCGCTGCTTGAGTTTCATCTCTCTTCCGCACTCATTCCGCCTCATGATTCATTTTCCAAGTTTGTAAAGAAATTTAATGTTTACAAGGACAAAAGATTATATGCTTATAACTGACGCTTTAGGCGGAATGAGTGCGGAAGAGAGATGAAACTCAAGCAGCGGGTGGAGGGGAGTCACGTGGCTAGCCATATGATATTCAGTCTTATTGCATTTGTTCTGTGGCTACGGCAATACTAATACAGTTTCATATACTAATACATTAAATTTCTTTAAAAACTTGGAAAATGAATCATGGTTTGTTTTACCTATGATCTCAAAACAAAACGACACTCAATGCATTGAAAATCCCCTGCTTCTCTACGGCCAAAAAAAGCACGAATGACAAAATCAAAATTCAAGTCCATGATGACTGTATTTTTTATATCAAAGGCATTGTGCACAATGATTGGGTACCAGAGAAAAAACAGTCAACCAAAATTACTACATTAGCATCCTGACTATCCTACGCAAGCGAGAACAGAGAAAGCGGAATGATTTGTGGAAAAACTAGTTGCGGATCTTCCATTTGGCGAATGCCTCGGCTTAAAAGCTTTGTCAGTGAAGACGTTTATGGCAAACCACAACATTCCCGTGTTCGACCATCCACATACTCACCTGGCTTGGCCCCCTGTAACTTTTTTTGTTTCCTAAAGTCAAGTCAGAATTGAAAGGAATGAGATATGAGACTGTTGAAGCAAATGAAAAAGTGACAGAAGTCATGAACGGACTTACAGAAAATGATCTCCAGCACTGATAAACCCAGTGGAAAACTCGCATGGAACGGGGTAGTGAACGAGGAGGGGAGTAAATTGAGGGAGATAACATCAAATTGTAAATATTTGTAAGTAAATTTTATTTTCAGCCTCAGTCCAGTTTTTTCTAGCCACACCTTGTATCACATTCTTTGAGAATAAAATCACTTGGCAACATTGCTTAATATAAATAAATAACATTTTTGGGTCAATCCATATGAAGTGGCATAACAAAGCATAATATTTAGCTATGTTTAGCATTGTAAGTAGCTGGAGCGATATTTTCTTTTTTTTTATTTTGGCACTTTTCTAGATTATATATCTTGTTAAATAATAAAGTCCACAAAACCAAATTTTTGCAGGTTGTTCCTCTGTTCTAGTACTAAAACTGGGATAAATTTCAAATTTTTATTTTCGTGCCCAAAAAAGATATTAATCCTTGAACTTTGAAAAATTTGAAAATTTCATGATTTCAAAAATTGTTTTCTTAAAAAACTATGCTAGTCCACAATTTGAAACGTTGTGAGTTTGAAGTACCTTGATATACCTATCACATAAAAAATAACAAATAAATTAAATGTTGCCTTCTGTAAAAAAAATAATGTGTGAAAATTGATTTTTGAAAAAAATTCATGATAAACTTTGGAGATATATTTGGGCCCTTATACTTAAGTTTAAGGACATACCTGTAGGAACTTAAATTAAAGTTCAGACTCTTCTGAAGAAAATGGTTTTTGTTTCAATGTTCTAGGATGAATAGAAGAGGAGATATATGCTTCTCCATAAAGTTCGAAATTCCCTTAAAAGAGGTGTTTTGCTGAAGCCAAAATGGCCGCTATCGGTAAAATAAATATGTTAAAATTAAATAACATACTTTTTGTACTTCTGATGAGTGGTACATTTAGACATAAAAGTATGAAAAATAATAAAAATGTTGCAGCAACCAATTAAATTATTTGTGGACACTTCATATGGATTGACCCTTATCTAGATCTTCCGATAACAACTGCATCACGGTGCTAATTAAAATACTCACAATATCACCAAACATTTTGTCTTTGCTGTGGCATCTTTTGTAGTATTACTTAGACTGAATAGCATTGGCAAAACATTTATTGTAAATAGCACCTTTTTCAGTTGTTACTAGAATATTTAGATTCTAGTTATTACTCTGGTTGCTTGAGTTAAGTTTTAAAATTAAATAACATGTTCCTGGAGAAGTTTCCACGGTCAATATAATCAATATCACTATCGTGGTCTTCTGGGTCCGACCGCGTCACACTATGTAGAATATCAGAATTCGACGTTGCGGCCTCATTATTGAGTGCCATCTTCAGGGGTACGTAGAAGCACTAGCACATGTAGAACTGTGAGTAGTACTGACCCAGAAGACCACGATAGTGTAGAAGCCTTGCTTGAAGCTTCTCCTTTTAACTAAACTATTTTACTGTATCTCAGAGAACCCCAGGAGAATTTGTGCCATACATATTTAAGGGTTAACATACATATTTACCTGAGCATTTTGACCAACATCTCCGTCTGTTGCAGCAACAATCAAGACTGTGGAGCCAACAGGAGCGTCCTCAAATACTGATGCAGCATATGGTGCATTGTCAAACACTGGGGCAAAGTTGTTAGCATCTGACACATTCACATATACAGTAGCAGTGTCAAAACGTCCTCCAGAGTCCGTTGCACGAACCTAAAAAATTGTAGGATGTTATTTTTTCTCCAAAATGTAGTTTGAAAATATAGACAAATAAGCCATAAATATGCTTAGAGAGTATTTTTAGAGTATTTTAGCTGCTTACACTATAAGTTATTTTACAAGTTGCATTAGAAGTTTAATCCTAACAATATTATGAACAAAAATTGTATTGCAAATGTCCAAACAAAAACTATAATGTTTAAGAAATTTATTTTGTAAGGATATAAAGGACGGTATTTAAATGGCCCTTATTCAGTTATAGTATTTATATTTTGCGTTGACTTTTTATCGATTTTAAAAATTGAAATTATACTACATTTTAATACAATTATTTTGTTACAAATTCATTTTAGCGTTGAACAAATTTATGGTCACGTGATTCTCGCAAGTCGATTAATCTCTCCATCGACCAGAAAAAGTCTATGACATCAAAAATTGTACCTTGCAAGTTATAATAAGTTGTGTTTGGTGGTCTTAAAGACAAAAGCTAAAATATAATTGTTTTACTAAGTGATTTAGATGATACGTTTTTCATATTTTATTTTACTTCATTGGAATTATGTCAATTTCCAATTAAACTGTTGAAGAAGACATTGATGAAGAGGTGACTGAATTATGCTGATTCCAGCGTATAGTTTCAAATCCAAATTAACTGTACTTTTTTAAGGTATATACTTGAAAACCGCAAGAATGACTTCCAAACAAAAGCTGAGAGGAAATTACTTTTGTACTTTAATGTACATAACCAATTGACATCGTTGAACCAAGAAGAAAACAAAATTTTAATAGACCCATTAAGCCCATGTTTTTAGTTAACGGATGCTCTATCTCACATACTTATTAACTGTAGGCAAGTGCCCTATTTAAATAAATTAACTTTAGGTATACAAGAAGAATAACAAGCATAATCCAACTATTCTTGAAGTAACCTGTCAAAAATTAAAGTTAATTACTAAAATACAATATAAAAGTCTATAGTACTTACGGTAAAATCTGTAGTACTTACGGTGAGAATGAACCGTTTCTCTTGCTTGTAGTCAAGTGGCTGGGCAACAGTTATGAGACCTCGCCCATTCTGAGTGGTAAGGGCGAATCTCCCTCTTATGTTACCTCCGGTGATCTCATAGTGCAACCTAAGTCAAGTCACAGACCAAGTTCAACTTCTTAAATATAATTTATTTCGTTCTACTTAAATTTATGTGTTTGACATTAATATAAAAATAGAATACAATATAATATAAATTACTTGATTAACATTGACAATATCATCATCCAACTAACAAATACAAAATTTGTAATCAAATTACTTTTATTTTACTTAACATACTAACCAAACCCAAGATCTGCAAATCAAATTAACACATGCACAATTTGCTATTTTTTTAACAAGAATTTAATGTAAATTTACATTAATTCATATTCAAACATGATTGTGACTTAAATTACAGGCCTAGAGTTATATTTACATTGATTGAATTACAGTGGTTTTATAGAAAATGTAACTAAAAGTCTATGGTTTTGAATAAATTGGTATTGAACTATATACAGAGTGAACAAAAAAATGGACACGCTTTTAAAGCTTTTGTGCGACTTCACTTATAAAAGTGAAACCTTGTACATGACCATGGTTACAAGTAACATACTTTTTGATGCCATTGGCGACATTTCTTCTTTTCAGGGGGACGGCCCACTAGGAGTTGATCGAAAATTTTCAATGTCAGCCTAGGTTGAGTTTGGTACCAAATCAAGGGAAATTAATTGCTGCAAACCGGACTTCGAATGGTTTATCCTTTCCAGAGTAGTGGTCATTTGAATCTCAAAGTAACTAATTTGAACAATATTATTTATCCGCTATTTACCGATTTTAAGTAAATTATTCTGATCAAAAATTATATTTTATGGAACATAATTATTTTAAAAAATTAAATTTCTATGGAAAAAATAACGTTGTTGCGAAAGCGTTTCCATATTTTGTCCACCCTGTATATAAGTGGATTCACAGTCATCAAACATATATTTAAACATGAACACTCATTACAGTAAAAGATTATCCTTAAATGTACTCCTAATAAGAAAATATTGAAGAATAAATTTATACATTCATCTGACCTTGGGTTCTCGTCAGAATCAGTTGCAATGACAGTCGTGACTGGAGTTCCAGGAGGGTCATCTTCCGCCACCACAGCTTCATACTGCTTCGGACTGAATACAGGATCGTTGTCATTGACGTCCTGCACTGTGATGATCACACTGGCCGTTGCTGTTTTTGGTGGATTTCCTCCATCAGTTGCTAGCACCTTCATTGAAAGGATAAATATTTCTAAAGACTGATTTATAATAATTGAGAGAGGTATATATGCAATATATTTTTTTACTATATTCAATTAGGGTTTTAAAAATTTAGATGTCTGTTTACAGAGTTTATCCACTAAAGATGCAATTTTAAAAGTACTGTTTAGTTATTAATACTGATAGCTTAAAAGTATTTTATTCAAAGTTAACTTCACTTGATGATAAGATACAGCTTTTAAAAATGTACTGTGAGGCCGCACTAGTCCAACCCACCTGCCAAGCACTGTTTACATGTCAAGACAAGTTGGTAAAACAGCTGATTTGCCTAATACAGTACTGCAGTCCACAGGTTTCCTGAAGAGCGTACATACGTGTCTACTGAGTTTGTAACTTGATATACAACAGTTATTAGTTTCATATGTGTGTGTTTATTCTTGTCTGTTTTTTAATACATACTTAGAGTTACGTTTTGCATTCATTTTGTAGGCCTAGGTACTGTTAATTATTTTTATGTTGTCTCCCATACTATAAATAGTTATCTTTTTGATGATACATGATTATCTGTTCTTTTCGTAATACAACTACTTCAGACAAACAAATTGACGGATTACTGTAACCTCACTGTACGACGTGTTCACTACTTTGGAAGAAATTTGAGTGAAATTGCTAGCCAAAATACTTCTCTACAATCTTCAGATAACTTAGCAAGAGGATAATTTAGTTACTACTTACTTTATACAAAACTAGCTCAGTATCCGTCCTTCGTACGGGGTTTACGTTGATTTATATTTTGCTTACTGCTTTCAGTAATACAAAAGATATAACTACTGGCATCTGTATAATGCAAAAGTGTGTTGTGGTCACGGTACCCCTAGGAAAGAAGACGGTGGGTATCACACGTATCTCCTATGATGTCACATGAGCGAAATGGCAACAAGAAACACAAAAATACTGTTCTAATGCCCGTAGTTTACAATACCAACTGATGAGTGGTAAATAACTTGCCTACTATTATCTGAATACTTCAATGCAATTGGTAGATTTAGTTAACAGTATTTTATCGAATATTCAAACCAGGTGATTTCGCCCATGTCACGTCACAGTCTACTGCGCAGCCTCGTCGTGATACCTACCGTCTTTTCTAGTTACCGTGGTTGAGGTTAGGTTTGGTCCAGTATTTACTTCAGAAATATGTAAGTTGTTTATTTATTCGAACAGCTGATTAATGAAACTATTATAAACAATTAATTGTCAAATTGTATTAGTATAGGGGTTGCATTGATACTTCTTTGAACCCCTGAGATGGTTTCCTGATGGAATTTCAAAATAAAGATAGGCCTATGTGTTAACCAGAGACCCTAAGAATGTCCATGCAAAATTTCAGAGAGTACAACACACACATAGATACCATTCGATTTGTATATAATAGTAAGATAAGCTTAATTTTAATTATTTTGTGATATTATCATACCTGTAACTGAAATTTAGCGTGCGTTTCTCTATCCAACTGGTTGGTGGTGTGTATCCAGCCAGTGACATTGTCTACTGTGATGGGTAGGTCGGCTGTACTAGTTCCCTCCCAATCACGTTCACTCACAGAGTATGTCAGTTCAGCATTAGGTCCTTCATCTGTGTCATATGCTTGCACCTGCCATGAGAAAATATTATCAAAATGTGTACAGCATTACTGGTGTGACAAGAGCAAAGGATAAAAATCCCACATACATACATTGCTAATGGACATACTGCGTACTCAGCCACACATATGCATTTATTATTTCAAATCCAATAGAATTGAGACTATGTCACAATGAATAATGCCTGTAGTGTAAGTGAATGATGATTACCAAGTCTATGTTACTTAAATTAGCAATATAACAATTTAAGATTGCCAAAATAATGACTCCCCTCTTTGAAATTCTTCAACTGCCACTAACATTTCATTCTTCTCCATTGGGTTATGAAGTTGAGTTATGAAGGGTTGTAGGGCAGAGGAGAAGGGGTTTATTGAGTCAAGCGTGTAAGCCTGACCACCTAAGAATCAGTGCTCACTATAACTCTTTATTATTTATATGTTACTTAAATGGACTATCCTCAATAGTTACACCAAATGGTAAAATCTGTTTATACGCAGATGATACTAATCTTCTCGTTACAGAAGACAATACAAACCAACTTGAATTATCAGCTTTTTTAAATATTTCCTATTTAATTCAAAATTTCACCCAAAAAAACCTATTAGTGAACTATAAAAAAACACAGCTTATGCAGTTTTATACAAAGCAAAATACAAATAAAGTTACAAATTTTAAAATTCTGGTTGACAATAATGAAGTGGATCAAATTGATAGTACAAAATTTCTAGGATTAATTATTGACAAACATTTAGATTGGACTGAACATGTGAATAAGGTTCTTTCTAAGATATCCTCTGGCCTATTTGCTTTGAGAAAAATGTCAAAAGTCAGTAATCTCAATACTTTAAAAACGGTATATTTTTCACTTATTCATTCCCACATTAATTTTGGAATTAGCTTGTATGGGGAAACAACGAAAGCCAATCTAAATAAAATCTTAAAACTACAAAAACAAGCAGTTACGGTAGGATAATGTTAAACCTAAAACAAAGAGACTCTGTCAAAATTTTTTTTGCTCAGCTTCAAATTCCTACAGTTTTTGCTCTATATATTCTTGCTACCACAGTAGCTGCAAGAGAGTCAGTGCAAGGCTCAGATCAAGTCTCTTAGCCATATAACACAAGAAATTCCAGGTATAAAATATTATGAAAACATAACCTTGCATTTTACAACAAAAACCCAGTCTATATGGGACTAGTTTTATAAAAAATTACCAGACCACATAAAATCTTAACAAAATCATTAAAATTTAAGAAAATCCTATCAACCTACCTGACAGAAATGTCACTCTGTCATTTATGTCATAATGTCATAAAATGTCATAAATGTCATAAAAAAAAAAAGGAATTTTCTCAATAAAAATTTTTTTTTATTCTTTCTTTAGTCTGTAAATACTGTTCCATATTCATGGTTAATGATTCCATAAATGTTATTAATGTCTTATTGACATCCATATGTATTAATTTAAAATACTTAGGACAGTATTGTCAATTTTGCTGCCTTAACATCTATTTGTGGCAATTAATAATTTAATATTGTAAATGCTCGATTAAATAACGATCAACTTAGTGACACTATTCATGTATACTATGTATATGTTTTGTGAATAAAGACATTCTTATCTTATCTTAACTCATTATAATAATAAACACGAACCGTAAAGTTAAAATAGAACCGCGTATTTTGACCTTCTGGCGGTAAAATTGCGTGTCTACTAACGGGCTGTTGACTTCCCACCATTGACTTGGCAATTTAAGAGAAGCCACTTTAATACAGCTGACTCTACCATATCTCTACCTAAGTAGAAGAGATATTTTGAACATTCTTTAACAACCAGTGATTTTGAAAAATGAAAATATTACATCAAACAATTAATCATGACTTCTACTTTTGATCAGTCAAGGTACAGAGTACAAATTTCTTCCTACCCGCACAATACTGTATCCCACAGGCACATTCTCCGACACAGTCTCCTGGAAGAGGGAGGTGTAGAAGCGAGGAGCGTTGTCATTCACGTCTTTCACATTGACCAGCAGCAAAGTTGTGTTGGACTTCCCTGGGCTGCCACCATCTGTACATAGTAGGAGTTTTAGGCACAGAAAAGAAAAATCAGTTAAGAACGAAAAAACGTAACACTGCACATCTAATTTTAAATAAACAACTATAAAAAAGTCTAACTTCCCCATTCCTCAATTTTTTTTACTACTTACAATAAATAGTTTATGCATTAATAGAAAGGTTTAACACTAGATCGATGTCGTGGAGTTAGGGCGACATGGACTTAGAGATCTTAGAGCGACACATTGGCAGCAAGTCATTTACCAATCACTTCCTTGAAATTGGTGCGGGTCAGTTACTAGAAGAAGGGTGACACCAACTATCTGACAAGCGTGGTAAATGACATGAGCAATGAATCAAGCCAACCAATGTCAGGCGAGGTGAATCACTTGCAGTCTGTTATGGGTTTACTTTTACTTTTTTAAAGATATTATTAAACCATAATATATTAAATAATAGTTATATGATTAATTTATATAACTCTAGTGAAATACATTGGAAGATCTTGGAAATTTCACATTATTGTCTCATAATAAAATTTTCAGTTCTAATTTGATAAATAGTACCAGGTAAATGGCACAAACTTTCTCCCAAGTAGAGATTTAGGAGCCTTCAGGTTAACATATAATTGCTTTAATCATAATTGGCTAATTCACTTCGCTTATTTGCCCGTCTCGGCCTTCAGCCTTGGTGTATGATTAACAAGTACAAAGGGCAAATGAGCGCTGCCCTTCAGCCTAAACATACAGGGTGGAAAAAAATATGGAAACGCTTTCACAGCAACGTAATTTTTTCCATAGATAATTTGACAAGTATAATTTTTGATCAGATTAATTTACTTAACACCGTTAAATAGCAAAGAAATAATATTGTTTAAATTAGTTACTTTGAAATTCAAATTACTCTTGAAAAGATAAACCTTTCGAAGTCCAGTCTGCAGCAATTAATTTCTCTTGAATAGACCTTTCATTTGATACCATACTCGACCTAGCTTACGTTGAAGATTTTCGTACAACTCCTCATGGGCCCCTGAAAAGGTGAAATTTGCTAATGGCGTCAAAAAATATGTTCTTTGTAACCATGATCATGTACAAAATTTCACTTTTACAAGTGAAGTTA
>JAQJVL010003833.1:0-54051 GCA_035578905.1 Stictocephala bisonia
AATAATATATAGAATACATTGCTGTAAGTATGTTCTATTCTAAAACTATGTTTTTTGTGCTCTGATTTTAAGGAATTTATTTTTATAGTTACTTTATAAAACGTTAGCGATCTGACAAAATTGTGTACGTTCAGCCAAGTAAAAATAAAAAAAAAAATATAAAATATTAAAATTAAGCTATGCTAAGGTTAATATTGTATTTGTAAGGTTATGCTTTTACTATTGATAACAAAATAAATTTACTTCTATAAAAAAAAATTATAAAATTTGTTTTTCCTTTTTGTCCCACAATTTGATTTTCACCCATAAGACTCTCGGTTGGTCGCCCACCTACTCAACATACAACACCTCTGATACACCATTCCCTTGAACATTACATAAACCTGTGATATTCCACCCAATCACCAAACACACATGACTCTTAATAGACCAATCCACCTACCTCTACACACACGATTCCTTAGGATACACCCTACACCCACCACTCATCCTACAGACTAAACCCCTAGAGAACTACCCATCCACCATAAAAACACTATTTCTTCATATAATCATGTTTTAAAATAACATTATTACACTGTAAGATAGGTTTAATATAGCTAAAGACCTAAAGTGTTACCCAAAATTCTGTTATCTCTAGAAATATGAGAAAAAGTTAGGTTTAAAAACAATGAACATAAAAAAAGTTAGGTTAAAAAAATGAACACAGAAAATGTTAGGTTAGCAAACATCCGAAAAGTTCAGTTAAAATTAACAAACTCAAAAAATGGGACATTTTTTGTGTATGTTAATTTTAACAACTTTTTGGAAAAGTAAGGATAGCAATCAACCTTTCGGTGAACCATCGAGTGAAGACACGTCTGATCAGTACGAGCGCAAGAGCAGAAGTGAGAAAGATTGAATGTGTTGGTCGTTTATATAGGGATTGATGAGGGAGGGGGGGGGGGAAATTGGGTCACGCGCCTGTCCAGACTGAAACTCCGATTACGTCATCCTGTGTAGTACTGTTGGGGCAATTAGGTCACGTGCCTGTCCAGACATGAAACTCCGATTACGTTAAAAGAGATTGTGCAAGACACGGGATGTAAAACAATGCTTGTGGTAATGGAAGCGGATGTGATAACAGCCACGAGTTGACCTTTGAGGTCACTGTTACATTAATCAGCACCGCATGGACACTCCACATGCTAACCTTAGAGGTCAAGTGATGTGATAACAGCGATAAAGCCCGGTCACCGTACACCAGTAGGCCTCGTATGTAACAGTGTATTAAATAAAAATAAAAAAAGAAGTAAATAATTAATATAAATAAAAGCTGCCCCTTGATTTTTAATTAAAACGTGTATTGCGGTTTGCCTAGAGTGTTAAGTACGTACACAACTGTGATTAGATAGATAAGTATAGGTAGGTAACAGTGTATTAAATAAAAATAAAAAAAGAAGTAAATAATTAATATAAATAATAGCTGCCCCTTAATTTTTAAATAAAACGTGTATTGCGGGTTGCCTAGAGTGTTAAGTACGTACACAACTGTGATTAGATAGATAAGTATAGGTAGGTAATGGTGTATTAAATAAAAATAAAAAAGAAGTAAATAATTAATATAAATAATAGCTGCCCCTTAATTTTTAAATAAAATGTGTATTGCGGGTTGCCTAGAGTGTTAAGTACGTACATGGAAAATATTGGACAAAAAAGTGCATTTTATATAGTATAACATGGAAAAAGTTAGGTTAAGAGTGTATTTATTACAAAAAATGATATAAATTAAATAAAAAATTAATTAAATAGGTAGGCTAACAGTGTATGTTATATAATAAAGCTAGGTTAACAGTGTATTTATTAAAAAGTTGAGAATAATTAAATAAAAATTAATTTAAATAGGTAGGCTAACAGTGTATTTATTAATAAATAAAAAGCGCCTTCATGCTTTAGTAGGCAAGTCCCGCATTTCAATACTGTATTGCAGGTAGCGCCTTCATTTTTAAATATATAATTAATTAATTAAAAGGTAGCGCCTTCATTTTCCGTGATACTATAGAGACCTGAGTCTAGTACTGTCCTTTCTTATCTACTTATGTTTTCTAACTACCATTTATGCTACGTTAAATATTTTACCATCAATTTATAATATTTTATATCTTGATATGTTTAAGAGCATCGTATTCATTTATGGAATAAACTCATCCGGCAAAATCAAATATTTATATTAAGGCCTAGTTATAATTTATTAACATTTACACGATTTTATTTAAATCCTACAATGATATTGTTGCATTTTACAATATTTTCCCGACCATCTCATGCAATATGCATCTTCTGGATATTTGAGGTACAATGGAAATGACTTCCCCTCATTATAGTGACAATGCCTCTAATGACACCCCTGGTGAACCCTTACACTCGTTGCAAGGATACTAAAGACGTATAAAAATACAAAACCGACCTGTTTTTTATATTTTTTCGATTTATTTTTTAAGGTATAGCTTAAAATTACCGTATTTTCAATACGGTCTAATAATAACAAATCATTCAGAAATTCAAAAGCTTCATGCAATACCTAACAATAACCACTATTTATATATTAAAATTGGAAGCTGTTAAACCACTATTTATACATACTATTGCATATGTTAAAATATGTAAGTTTAGGGAAGAAATTTAAAACAAGTACTTCTAAACTATTAATTATTTCTACATCCATATCGAGTTAAAGAAATAAGTAAAATAGTCCTTTTAAAAAGTTTTATTAGCAACTACTTAATTGGTGATTGGCCTGAACATTTCTTAAAATAATGTTAATAATATGTTTTAAGTAATGAAAGCAAAAGCTTCTTAAACGTTGTTTTAGTTCTAGTCATATATGATCCAAGTGTCAGCTAATCAAACAATTAAATAGGCCAAAAAATATTTTAATCTACCGCAAAAAAGAGAAATTACTTAAACAAAAAATATAAGTTATTGTAAGTTTTTAAATTAAAAAATTAACAACATATATACTCAAGAAATTTAAAGTAATTATTGTCCCTAAAAATATTCTTGTCTATACCTATATTATGTTCACAGTTATCAAATTTCTTTCAGTACAAGTAAAACGTCACACAACACAAATTTATTACAAAATAAGCACACAATGCAAAAATATATTACAATACAAGTACAAAAAGCACAAATATTATAGTGATCGATTTCGGTGAACCACGCTCACCCTCCTCAGACCAAAGGGATTCAAAAAAGAGTGATAAAATCTTATTAATTTTATTTTTGAATCCCTCTGGTCTGAGGAGGGTGAGCGTAGTTCACCGATATCGATCACCATACTATTTGTGCATTTTGTACTTGTATTGTAATATACTTGTGCATTTTGTGGTTGTATTGTAATAAATTTGTGTTGTGTGACGTTTACTTGTACTGTATATGTACCAACACGTACTATGCTAATTAAAAAACAACTTTCTTTACATAACCCTAGTAAAATAACGTTAGACAATAGCTCGTTGTGTAAAAACAATTAAAGGGAATGAAGTCTTATTTTACCAGGTTAAGTTTGGAGATTAGAAAGCTCTCTATAACACATAGTTTGTATTCCAGTGGGTCATAGATGACTGCCGAACTACCACTGAAAAAAGAAGCTGTGAGAAAGAACAGGATCCCTCAGCAGTCATTCGTCCAAGGAACAACCACACTCGATATTGCATTAACCCAAGATCTTGTGATAACGTCTGAACCTACGCTTTAAGGCCACTGGCCTTAAATATTAATTTGGAATATTAATAAATAATTAGTAGTCATGTGTAAGCAAATTAATTTATTTTAACCATCGTTTATTATTTTATTTATTACTATAATATGTGAGTATATTACATTAATACATTATAATCTTTCTTCTTTAGTAGCCTACGTGATATAATTCCAGTGTTTGGCGTCATTATAGTCAAGATAATGTAACTTAACCCACATGAATAACTGTACTCAGCACACCAACTTGAGACAAACACTGTGTGAAGCTGATACCAAAATCGATGCAGCCCCTACCACATCAGCACCCTTGCCTACTCCTGGCTCACGGAACTATTATAAAAGTTCACACAAAAGATTATCTGCCTTAAGCTGTTCAACCAACTGTTAAGTTCCGTAATTAGGTAGGTGGTTTTTTATCTTTAGGTGTTAAAAGAGCAAAGTTTGAAATAGAATTCCAAGATATGTTCAAATTATTAAATTTTCAATAAAACCAATACATTTAAATTGCAACAAAGTTCAATAAAACCATTTTTGAAATTAAAATGTATTGGTTTTATTGAAAATTTAATATTTTGAACATATTAAGTGACCAATATCAACTCTATCTCAACTTCACTATAGAATTCCAAGAGTTCACAAAAAATACACATTGCAGTATTTACAATTTAGTTTTTGATAGTTTGTTTATTCATTGTTTAATTATATAACGAATGTGCAAACAATCAATAAAAATAAAAAAAATATTTTACATAATATAGATAGTATCCTCCAATTAATATTAGTTGGCATTTTTATAGTTCAATTATTATCAATTCGCTCTATCACCAAGAGAAATATTATCATCATAAATTGAATACTATACATTTTTGTATGGATTAAAATGTATTAAAATTTAAGGTATCAAATTTAATAAAGATTGAAAAGAAACAAAACAGAAATGAATAAAATATACTAATAGATTTATTTTTTTAATCTCTATATTTTAAAAGAGAAAACTCTTACTTACTCATCACCAACTATGCAGAGCCGAAATTTGGTACAAATGTTTGCTATATATTATATAGGAAAACTAAAGTATTTTCATCTTGATGAAATACTCTAAAAAATATTTCAATAAGAATAGTATTTGTTTGATTTGATTAAAGTCGTTTCAGATGATTTGTAAATAATTAAACGTGTTCTTTTAATGTTTGACATTTTTCCTATTGATACATTAAGGTTTACAATTAATAATACTTCTTCTATTTATTTTTTCTCCATACAGTTAAGAGTAAAATCGATTTGGAAAATTTACGATATTGAGATAACCGTGTTGAAATTCTCCTAAAGACTTAAAGGGTTTTCAAGATCATCCAACTTTGTTGTCTAGAATAAGAACGGCCGCAGGCTGAGCTTTTATATAGTCCTGATGGCTTAGAGGGAACCACTGGGGGAGCGTAAGCAAGTAAAGAGAATTACCCCGTAGCGAAGCAAGGGTTGTCATGTAGTATTATATAATATTAGCAATACAAATGTTATAAGAATTAAAAAAAATCATTAAAAAATATTTTTGTATCATCAGTTATTTGTTATTGTAATATAAACTACAATTACTAACTATTATTATTTGTGCCCATACTCTTTTTGAATAACCATTCCACATACATCAAAAGTCTTTGGGGAATAGGAAGAGTTGGGTTAAAAAGAGAAAGATTGGACTCTATTTTTATATACAAAATATATTTTATAACAAATAAATTATAATTGTAGTTATGTTATTGTGTATATTAATAATATCATATTAAATTCTAAATTTTCATTTTATTTTACACCTATACATATGAACAATTAATTGTATTTTGTTCTTGGCAAATTTCTTTACAATATATTGGGAGTTCCAAAGGTTAGGATAAGAAATTGAGATTAAAATAACATTAAAAATCTGTAACACATGCTAAACTTATTGTGATAAATAAAAATACGAGTAATAACAGGTTTACTAAATTAAGTAATAATTTTAATAAAGCACTCTTTATCAGTTTAAATAATAAAACACTGACCGGTTTCGGCTCTTAGGCAATCTTCAGAGTGTACAAATATATAATCAACAACAAATGAAATATTATAAAAATAAAGATATATAATAATAAATAATAACTATTGTATTGTAGGTTTATTATAGTTTTACGTAAAAACGGCAAACTTAATACTAATACTCGTATATCCTGTCTTAACCCTTGAATATCGTTTTTTACAAGTTATAGTATGAGAACATGAACCTTTATAAACCCAAAACTTGTTTTTAATAAGCTATACCATAGTTTGACTTTATCTGCATAAAATATTTTCTACTTATTTTTTCTTTTTTTTTTCTTTTTGAGGAATTAAATTCGTAATATTGTTGGCTAATATTTCATTCAGGAATTGTGTGCGTGTGTGTGTGTGTGTGTGTGTGTGTGTGTGTGTGTGTGTGTGTGTGTGTGTGTGTGTGTGTGTGTGTGTGTGTTTGTGTGTGTGTGTGTGTGTGTGTGTGTGTGTGTGTGTGTTTTATTTTCTACGTAGATTTTATCATAATTCTCAGTAAAACACTTTACAACTAATAATACTACTATAAACTAAAGGTAAAAACAACAATAATATTTATTTTTATCCTGACAAAAGTACTGCAACTGAATTAAAAATATTTGTTTTGGAAGGCTCTAGCGAGTGTAGAGAAGAGTCTAATATCCTGACTTAAATCAGATCCATACAGACTTCTTTCCCCCACCATCAGTCACGGAAGACAGGATTATAGGCTAAGGAAGAGACTGATTTCAGATACGAGGAGGTTTATTTTCTAAAATAGATAATCTGTAAAACAGTTATTATTACAACACAATATTATAGTTATAATGATATTATCTTAATTAAACAATAACACAAGTGACCCCATATTTATTAAACTATTATAATCAGTTGTGGTTGGCTATAAAAATGATACAAAGTTGATAGTGAAATCCCTAGCAAATAAGAATTATATATGGCAATTTTTTAGTTAAAGGTTTATCAACTACCATACGGTATGTAAATTCAAAGTTGATTTTAAACAAAGGTTTTTGTTTTAAATAAAACTTTAAGTAGTAATTTAACGTAAATGGTTTTACTCAAAAGAACAAATTACTTCGTGTTGTTAAATATTCATCACTTTTCAGTTTTATCAAACAATGTCAAAAGCATTAGTGTTAGTTTTGCTCTTCTCACATCAATATCCTTTTTTTAATCCCAGGTCCTCGAACACTTGGACAAGACAAAATGTTTTAAATTCAAAAGGAAGACAGTTTGCCTTTTTGTTATTGAAAAAAAAGGTTATTGTTGTATACCTATTTACAAAGAGACAATGGTAAACCAGGCATAGGATATAAATACCTGACAATGATAGATTAAGCTGTAATCAATTAATTACTGGATAGATTGAAAGGTAATGTCCGAGTAATGAAGGCCGTCTGTAGAGAAAACAAAATACTTGGCTGATGGCCAGTGGGTTAACTGTGTGTGGAGAACATCAACCAATTAAGGAGAGGGTTGATGGCAAGCCATTAGACAGGTAAACAGTAATGTGAACCCACCAGGAAGTACATTACAGGAGTAGAGTAAAAATAAGGGTATTGGGCAACGCCTCGAGTTTTTATCTTCGAATAAAACACGAATATATTATGTAATTCACAATATATTATTAGAGTAAATATATTTAGACTATAACTAAGTAGTGACTAACTATTAATTAACTAAATTTGTATAATACTAAGTTAAAAATAATTACAAAAAGTTTGCATTGAGGACGAATTGGAATACATATATTACCAGATTCTGAACAAATTATGTCGAATTTAGAGGTAAATTATTTTTTAAAAATTTTAGAAAATATGTGTAAGAAAAAGTTACTTACTCTGGTTTATTTTTTATCACAGTTTCTCTTAATTTCAACTTCCGTTACGTTTCCATGCTTCGTAATGTGTACAGTTCATAAAGCAAGATACAATATCAACGCTACTGTTTCAAGATGTGAATATCACTATTACACCCATTATTATTATATAAATAATATTAAAATGATTTATTTATAGATCCAACATTTTTACGTAAGTTTGTTGAAAAACGTTGAGATTATTCTCCGTCATCCAGTCTAATGGAACTGTATGTCAATAATTACTTCAAGAAAATGAAGACAATTATATGACATCAACTCAGCGCCCTGTAGTGTAATGGTGAGTAGGAAACTCTCACCTATTTACACCTGATGAGACGAAAACAACGTCGAAACAGCACACATGGAGACCATCTGGTCCAAGTACCAACACCCTTTCGGTGTGGCCTAATACATAGCGACCAACTGTTGTCAGCTGGCACCTTAGCAGTACCTACAAGGGGCGGTTTACTTTTGTTAACGTAGAGTGACCCATAGACTTGTGTCTTGCGGAAAACTGCAATCATGTGTAATAATTGATGTCTCAGCGACAGTTGGTAACCACCAATGTTAGCGACCATTGGTAAGTTTGTTGTTAGGATTACGAAAGTTTGATGTATCTAACAATCAAAAGTGCAACCTTTTTCTAGTAGACTACGAACCACTTTATTCTTTTAAATAAAACTGTAAATATATATATTTTACATTTTGTTTAAAAATAATATTTATTTTAAATATCATCAAATTATATTAGCTAATCAATTAATAAATATTAAAATAAAATTCTAACAACTATATTACATTCCTTTTGTGAGGATAACGTACTAGTAAGAAAAACACTTACAGGAAACTGCTTATCCTACAATTAAGTTAAGGAAAAAAATGTTTTAGAAGTAGGCTAAGTTAGTAAGTACACCTGAAGACGACAGGAGTTTTTCATACCTGTCGAAACGTTGTGCTTGTTTCCAAAATACTTGAAGCGTTGGAAATCTCCAAATATTATCTACCTATATATTTATATGATTTTTTCTCAAATAGTTCAACAAATCATAAAATAGGTGTGTGTAACATATATAATATGACTGATCAAAGCCAGGTGGACTAGAATACACATGTTATTTATATTAGACTTACTTGCAACTAGCTTTAAGATATTATAGTAACGTTTCAATCAAATATATAATTCAGTTATAGTATTATATTGAAACCATGTAAAACTCTTTGGAACCGTCTTTGAAAGAAAACAGCAATATCATTTATTTAAGCTGGTTTTCATAGGTCATTTAAAGTGTTTAGATCTGTATTTTAACTGAAATCAATATTTACATAAATGTTTTACAAGTATTATTTTATAAATTTGGTAGTATGAATTACCAAACAAATAAATTCTAACAGTTTGTTCAATTTCCCATAAAATAATACCCTAATTATAACTAATACAGATGTAATTGTACTAAATGAGAGGAAGGAGGAAGAGGTAATTTAGGATGTAATCTTTGGTGGTGGGGGAAGGGGTGGTGAGGTGTTATTGCCACTGAGTGTTACATCGATTAGCCTATCAGCGTCCCACAGCACTGTCTCAGCATGGGCTGCTGAGTGGACCTAGTCCTAATTTAATGCATATGAATTGATCAAGGCCAGTTTTACTAGGTTATAAAACCTTAATGATAAATTAAGGTTAATGACAAATTAAGGTATATAGATATACGAGCACTATTACAAGTTTATACTTAGTATATAAGTAATGGTAACTATGTACATTCAATATTAAGTTAAATAGTTTATGATTGTACTACAAAATATGTAAAATAACACAACATTCCGTCAATAATTAAGTTCATGATATTACATTCACTAAAGCACTAAAAGGATAGCATCACTGATTCGTTAAATTTCATAAGATATTAGAGACAAAAGAGACTATTAGTAAAAGTATTATAATTTGTGTCTTTCTATCAAGCTCTATAAAGTTCCAAAAACTAAATTTTACAGGGAAAAAACACATTCGTATAGTAATTCGATGTTGTTTTAAGTATGCGTTATAATTCCTAAAGAAAAAGCACGTACATATTCGGTCAGGTCTATAGTTTTAAAGTTAAAGTGATAAAAATTGTCTCATAACGTTTTAACTACCATGGTTTTTTTTTCAAGTCATAACGTTCTAAGTCATGAACATGTGAATCAAAAATGAAAACATAAAGTTTAAGCATATTCGTTATTTTATTCTCCTTGATTATATTCTGCCATTAAGTTGGCTGTTTCACAGACTGCCAAACCACCGCTAAAAGTCGTATAGTTAATCGTATAAATATTTAGTCAGTATATTATTTTAAAATAAATATCTTAATTGTTGCATTCAATTTAAGGTATTGATCCCTTCAATCCAACCAAAAATATTTCCAAGAAATCCTGCAATTTGTAGCCTAATAAAGTCAAAAGCTGTAAGATGAGGCTGAATTGTTAACGATATTCCAAGTTCTGTGAGTATTCTTGGAAATCAGAGAACACCTCCATAATCATACAAGTGAGCTGCTGATGTTATAACGACTACAATATTCTTCAATCTCTATGTCCTGCACACTCCTGTGCATTTCTTTTTGTGTGTCCTACTAAGACCTGTAAAATATTTAAGAAAAGTAAATTTTAGCTATGACCCACAACAGTAGTATTTAAGTATTTAAAAACTAATTAAGATATTGTTAGACCCTCTGCCTACAAAGATTTACGACCAAATTTTTACACATGCATCCTTTTAAAGTAACACGATTACACATTCCTGGGTTGCGTCAAGTTATCTCTGATATTGATGAATATAGATCTTCATTTTAAGCTAAACAGGCATGACGTACTGTTAGTGTTTTATAATTGATTATTTCATAAATAAGTTTATGAATTTGAAGTGATAAATTTATGAAGCAATCATAAATAAGTTTATGATATACAACATAACTTTTATAATAATTTCATCATACTCACAGAGGTCCTAGCTTCTAGAAGAAAATATTGAATTTGCAAAGGAAAATTGGAATTTATGGCTTCTAGTTATATATTTTGATGCAAAATGAGCCTTTCCTTAAAACAGCCCTCTGGTCATATCAGAGACAGATCAAATGATACGAACTTTAACTGGATCAGCAAACAGTTGACGCTATCTTGAAACGGATGTAAGTTGGATATACAACTTGGAGTTGGCTGTAATTTACTTTAAAATGTATTCAACATTATAGGCAACAAATATTAATTAAAAGAGTGGTTTCGTAGTGTTAAGATCACAGATGGAGAAAAAGCAAGATCTTTATAGAATTCAGACGAGGAAGAGATCATTGATCAAGGGGGGGTTGAGCATAAAATATAATGAAAAGTGAACCAGCCGGAAGCAACAATGGCGTCATCTGACACATGGTAAACGTATAATCTTGTGTTAATTTGAATTATAAAAATAAACAATTTATTATACATTGTTAATTGTAATATTTCCGCATGCACTAACTTAAAGCACTATTGCTTAGATGTGGTAGAACTGAAGCAAGCCTAATCTCAGTTCCAAACATCAAAACTATTTCACTGTACCGGATGAACTGACACATTTCTTAAAAAATAACTTAAACTTTTACACGTTATACTACTTGCTGACACTACACTATAAATTTCAACTGTTTCACTGATGCACAAAAAACTTCTGAAGAGAAGTAAAGAACTCAACAAAACCTTGGTGTTGTTGAGAACTCAATAAGAGTTGTATACTGCAGACAGAACTTGTCCTCTCACTTCTCTTTCATTGGGAATGACTTACTTCAGTAAAATTACCTTTATAATTGATATGTTTGACTTAGTTGAACGTATTTATTTTTCTTATATGGTTGATAGATATTTACTTTTAAGGATGTTTTTGCAACATATCTATAGTTAGTTATTCTCACTCTCATTTAAAATAATGAGAAAGCTCATCATAGATTATGAAAAACTCCAGTTCAAAGTTATTACGTATTAATTATTTGTTGTTATTATTTTCATGCTTATTGTTGTTTGTTGCTAAGTTTTATATCTATTAAATTAACGAATCATTGTTTTAATTTGTTATATATGTCTTTTATAGGATAAAGATTGTATCACTAATAAACTTTACTTTAGGAAAAACAGGAAAATCTTTTTATATTGGACCGCGTCGACAAGTCCTGCGTGACTTGGTGGGGTCGCACAATTCTTAATTTTTATGTTCTTTAAATAAATAAAATTATTTAATAAGTAAAATTTATGATTTACGGATTTTTTCATCTTTAAGTATAGCAGAAAACCATTCTCCGTTGTAATTGCATGACTCTAGATCAGTTTAATGAATGTTTCCCCAGCCCGATGTATCCTAGTTTTGAACAACAACTAAAACACCCCGTTTATTGTATATCTATTTATTTATTTATTATTTTTTTTTTATTCATAAGACGCCGATCGTCAAGATATGGGCGAATATGGATTTCGAATGAGTGTGATGAGTGTATATGAGTGAATGTAGTCATTGTTACAAACTACGGCCGACTATTCCTTAGAAGCCCAATTACAAATTACCAGCCGATGGTTATCAGCTGATCCTTCTCAAAATGTATTGACTCTGATTGGGATCGAACTGAGAACCTTTAGCACATGAAGCTGAGATTGAACCAACTACGCTACCGACCAATCTAGGATTGTTGTTGTTGTTGGTTACATAACAAGAATAAATGAATAATTAATGGTTTTACTTGCTGGCCTAAAGCTTCGTTCAACTCTCTAAATATTTAGTAAAATCATTAAATATTTTAAATATTCACCATTTTAATATAAATATTTTTTTCTGTGTAGTAAAGTACATTCACAGAAGTCTGCAAATTTCAAATCAAGCCTGTCTTGAGGTAATGTTTTATTTGAATTGTTTTACACAACAGCTAATAACTGGACTGGAATTAAAGATTTCGTTAGCTTTAACTTTGTAGTATTGTAAGTTAAATCTGAAAATTAACAGTCAGGACACCTTTCTAGTGAAAACATCAAAAAACATACAAATAACAGATTTACAGTATTATAAGATTCTCTCAGTTAAGGCAAGTCACATTCGCTTAATTAAATATTATGAACGATTCATTATACATACAAAACTCTCTGTAATCCTTTAATATTTTCTACAAGAAGAACTGTGATCCAACTCCGGAGATTGCTGACACAGACAAATGGTGTTTGTCAATCTACTAATATCAGTTATAGGGATGAAAACAGATTTTATATCAACGGTTCATTATACCTACAAAGAACTCTGTAATCGCTTAATAGTTCCATCAAGCAGAACTGTGAACCAACTCTGGAGACTGCCATCATAGACAAAGGGTGTTTGTCAATCTACTAATATATGTTATTGGGATGAAAACAGACTTTATATGAACGGTTCATTATACCTACAAAAAACTCTGTAATCGCTTAATAGTTCCATCAAACAGAACTGTGATCCAACTCTAGAGATTGCCGACATAGAGAAATGGTGTTTGTCGTTCTTCTAATATCAGTTATAGGCATGACAACAGATGTTACATGAACGGTTCATTATACCTTCAAAGAACTATGTAATCGCTTAATAGTTTCATCAAGCATATCTGTGATCCAACTCTAGAGATTGCCAACACAGAGAAATGGTGTTTGTCGTTCTTCTAATATCAGTTATAGGGATGAAAACAGATGTTACATGAACGGTTCATTATACCTTCAACGAACTATGTAATCGCTTAATAGTTTCATCAAGCAGAACTGTGATCCAACTCTGGGGATTGCCGTCACAGACAAAGGGTGTTTGTCAATCTACTAATATCAGTTATAGGGATGAAAACAGATTTTATATGAACGATTCATTAAACGTACAAAGAACTCTGTAATCACTTAATAGTTCCATCAAGCAGAACTGTGATCCAACTCTGGAGATTGCCGACACAGACAAAGGGTGTTTGTCAATCTACTAATATCAGTTATAGGGATGAAAACAGATTTTATATGAATGGTTCATTAAACGTACAAGGAACTCTGTAATCACTTAATAGTTCCATCAAGCAGAACTGTGATCCAACTCTGGAGATTGCCGACACAGACAAAAGGTGTTTGTCAATCTACTAATATCAGTTATAGGGATGAAAACAGATTTTATATGAACGGTTCATTAAACGTACAAAGAACTCTAAATCACTTAATAGTTCCATCAAGCAGAACTGCGATTAAACTCCGGATATTACCATTACAGACAAAGGGTGTTTGTACTGTACCTATATCAGTTATATTGGTGGAAATATATCTGCCTTGAATGGTTAATTGTACCCAAGATAACTAGATAAAAACGGTATGAATCACGTGCATGTTGCGCAGTAAATCTTGGTGACAATGACGTCACGCAGACGTATCAGTTGGTTCAACTGTTACACCGAATATAGTTATAATCAGTAACAGCTTTTCCTCAGGCCTTTTCGATATATTTGGCAGCATACAGGCTGCTTAACAATATTAATGTTAAAAATGTATCAATAATTGTAATAAAGATTAAATATTTTTTATGGATTTAGTTACCATAGTAGGGTTTCTTTACAATATTAAATATTTAGTTTGGCTGCAAACAAATATACAAGCGTAGAATTACTAACAACTCAACATTATGGTTTAATGTTTTACAATACCTTAAATTCATTTACAGAGAATTTTTTAATGGGAAAAGAAAGTTTTAAAGGTAGAAAACTTTCATTAGTCTTTCTCTGAGGGTTCTGGGTCCTACACTCAACAGGCCTCGGCTAGCCTCATTATGAGGAGAGAGACTGAGATTTTTAATGACTTCTTGCCCGGCCTTTTATGTTACGTCTAACAGAAGAGCCATTGTTTATAATTAAATTACATTATTAAATTGTTGCGCGAAAGTAATGGCTTATGAACGTACTACGTGCTATATTTCATCACAAAGTCATAATATCTATTTATTATAGTTGTTTGTTTCTTTTATTACAGCACTAGTGACACTTTTATTGAGTATTCTAGCATTTCATATCGACAACAGTCTAAATCCACTAGGGTAATTCTAGTTAGACCCTCCTATTTAATATGTAATTAATTAATACTACAAATTTATACTATACAAATAATCATAACTTTACACTAAAGTTTCCACCAAAATTAAAATAATATGCTCATAGGTTACACACGAAACATTCATACTTCGTTTTGATTGAATTCTAATCAATTTTTGGGGCTATTGATATAAAACTTTTTAGAGTTAATGTTGTTTTACTTGAAACACTTCATAATTTCAAACAAAATAATATATAAAATAACATAATGAAATTGAAATTAAATAGGGTTTTCCGTTTAGACCCTTCTTGATAGTTTCATAACCATTTATAAACTAATATCTGTATATAAAGATATATACAAAAATTAACAATTTAGGGTTATTTACAAAGTATACCATATAAAAACCATACAATTATTAGAACAATTAAAGAAAGTACTGTGTATAATAAAATACCCAAAAATGCTACTTTTAATTGGAATATTAAATTTTTTTAGAATGTAATATTAATTAAAGTTGAATTCATAAATTTATAAAATGTATAATTGAAGCAGTTACCTAATACAACATGTCTGTCACAATTTAATACAAATAATGTACTGTATTCAAAATTTAGTACATTAAATAAATTATGCTAACTTACTCTACTAAAAAAATGGAAAATTTATTCCAAAATCATTAGTTAATATCTAGTTCTTGGTAAGGCAAGAATACTACCAAAGTCTAGTAAGAATGTAACCAACAGAAATATTAATATTTCACAACATTTTAGAAACAGCAGCAGTTTAGAATGTTCTAGCTGTGCTTTAAAAAATAAAGCAATATTAACTTTATCATTTTAAAGAAAAACAATACGAAAAATTAAAACAATCTTAAAGTATTAGACTATAAAAAATTATACTAAATATTCATAAAAACAATAAATTGGAAAAAGAAAAAAGATACAATCTCTGGCACAAAACCCCCATTTAAAGATAAAAATATGTCTCAAGCATCCATAACCTATTAAAATGGTCAATTCCTGGTGTCAATTAATCTAATTGATAGGTCTCCCAGTTACGCTAAAAACTCTACAAGATTGTAAAATGCCTAGGAAATCAAACGGTTTCGATTTTGACTTGAATATTGTTGGAATTGGAATACGTTTATAATCAAATGGTAAACTGTTGATTATATTAACATCAACTTTTAAAATAAGGTGTTTACAAACAACTGTCCTACGTTGTCCAGTTCGTTAGTTTTCCATTGTAAGTAATATTAATAATTTTATAAAAACCTATGAAGATTAAACGTAAAATACGGATTTTACTAAATATAACTTAGGTTTATTTTCCATACAAAAATGGAATGAAATTATTTTAACTAACATTTACATTCCCAGAAATACAATTGTATTATTTGTACTATTATTGTATTCTTACTGTATTTTAAGTGAGAAAACTCCATTTATTTCAATAATATTGCTTTGCTACTTTATAAAACATATTTCTAAGGATACACAGATAAATGTATCAATGGACTTGGAAATCAAGTTCAAATAAAAAAATCATTTATATTTTGTTTGTAAGTTTTAATCCAGAAACATCAGATTCTTTTAGATGGTGAATACATGTTCATCAACGGTTATATTATATGGAAGAACATGTTTTGAATTATATCAAATTGAAATGGCAGCATAATGTAAAATACAATTTTAGGCACGTTGTTTTAAATACCATTGATCTCAATTGTTTTTTAACATGAATTAAAGTAAAACTGTATTATTAACCAAACGTATTTTATATGTGTGCATTTGTTTTGAAATATTTAAAAATATTTACTTTTTTGAAAGTTTAATATCTTTTCTTACATTCTTACGATCTATAAAATATTTAAACATAATATTTACATCCATTATCTACTTATATACATTCATCATTTTAGTGGGATTCCTTCATACTTCACATCCAACTAAACATTTAAGAAAACCACTTGTACACGTAAGATTGTGGTCTGTTAAAGATATCATGATTTGATATACGTACATCATTTTCGTAAGTATGCTTTTTGATCGGTGATAAAAGGAATTTACGCAAGCATAAATTAATATTCAAATATATTGAACTGTGTTTACTATTAATAAATACTATTTAAACAAAAAAGTACCAGTTATTTTTATAGTTTTATTTAAAATAAAAACTGCTTTATACGAATAATTGTATCAATCATTTATTAGAATTTTACATTCTGCCATATTTAATTTATTTGTATTTGAATGCAAAATAGTAGCCTCTTTTATGGAACACTAAACTTTCAGAGAAATGGTTTTATCTTCAATGAATGGACGCTACCGGATACCGGAAGTCTGTCATCTCCAATACGCCGGCTGTAGCTCTTTACTTCCGGTTTTTTATATTGCAAAACTTTTAATAGGAAATATCTATGATACATATATATACTTTGTGATATACTTAACTTTTTATAACTCAAAAATCATATTCGTCATGATGTGAACATTCATTATTTACAAATTCTTATAAAACAGCTTTAAAAATGTGCATTTTAGTACAGAATATTTTTATAATCCATTTAATCAAAATATCTTTATTAAATTATAGCAAGCAAGATTACTATTATTTTGAAAATATTTTAATAAATTATGTAATTCAGCGTTGATATCTATTATATAAGTTTTGTAATTATATTACAAAATTAAGAATTAATTTTAATATCCTCCTCAACCAATAAAAAGTAAGTTAAGTTTATATTTTAATAATAACTGCATATACTATTTATCATCCATTTATAAATGTATAAGTAAGATGTGATAGGTATAATTTTATGTATAAAATATACTGAACTCCAGGAGTTAAGAAAACATTTTATTTACAAATATTTTAAATTAAATACGCATTTTTATACTATACAACTTAAATATAACGTGAAATTAATTTATCTTTAAATCAAATTCTTATACACATGTTTTGTACACACAGATGACATAACAAATAATTGACTAAATCCATTTAACTTTACTAAGGCTGGATTAAGAATGTTTTCATACTAAAACTGTTTGTAATGAATTTGGACTTACATCTATTCTGTTGGACGAGCTTTCTCTTCAACGGAATAATATATTAATTATTAAATTATATTTTATAAGTTTGTTATATTAAAAAATGAATGTTATTACTTAAAAATGATATATTGTTTTGGGTATTTGTCATAATTAATTATGTATTTAAAATATGTTTTGATGTACGATTAATTTTATTACAATATATTATTATTTTTCCTGGTGTTTTAAAACCTTAATAATGTTCAGGGAACAATACCTTAAACGAAAAAAACAGTATGGACAATAAAAAATAATAGCAGTATTGTGTTTGAAAGGTGTACTGCATATGGTACTTGTTTACTTATTATATTGTTATACGACAACAATAAAAACAAATTATAATAAAATGTATTTCCAAAAGATTTTTTTTTTATTTACCTTATACATCAATGTTTACAATTTAAATCGTAAATTGTAAAATATATTTGTAAGTGGTGTTAATACAAACTATATTAATTTTAATATACTGAAATGACATTGACTTTCAGTGTGTGTTAAATGTATGCAAATGTGTGGTGAATAGATATATAGTACAGTATATAAATTAGTATTTGGAAACAATAAATGCTTATTATAGTGAATTTTTGAATGTTAGCGACTATTATATTAATCACAATGACTATTATATTGTGATTAAATCTTAGATAATAACCTCCATATTTTGAAAATCGTTATATTTTTAAACATCAGTACACTATTTAACATAATAGAAATATCTTGGAACTATAAAAGAACCATTTGTCTTTAACATAATAATTATGTAAATAAACATCCATAAAAATAGTTAATGACCTTGATTGACTACTCTATACATACTCATGTTTATAACAATAAATAACATTTTAAAAACAGTCACTAACAAAACAAAAAATGTAGAGGTATTACTGTATATCGTATTTCTGTGGTAAATTAAGTAATAGGGTCATCACAAGACCGGCCACTAGGGTAACAATGCCATTACTGAATATCTACTTCGGGGTCTGGGGTCAGCTTGCTACTACCCAGGCCTATAAAATTAACTTGCAATTTAACCCTGCTCAACCAACATAGGATAAATAGTTTTTTCATAGTTTACAAATATCTTAGTTGTTTTAAAATTAAATTAACTTTTCTTTTGATGTTTTATGTGATAATGTACATTTGTGTTATGTATGTTTTCCAATTTAAAATGTTTCTCTCATAGAGATTTAAAAAATTATTTCATGTAGAACATCAATTCTAGAATACTTTTACAACAATTTTAGTTTAATAATGAATTTATTTTTGAACACTTATTGTTATTGTGTATCATAACAGTTGGAGATATAGTCAATACTATATATATGTATATATATTGTTTATTACTTTTTAACTTTAATTTAAAGTTCGTATTAAGCAAATGCTGGTAATTTGTTTTTATTAATTATCATAGTTTAAACATTAATTATCATTTATTAAAATTTATATTTTTATAAGTATATACATAAAATACTATGTTAAATACTATTAATTATGTAGTGTGATGAATTAAATTTAGTTAAATTTACTACATCCTGTAAGTTACTAGATAGCCATATTTGAACAGAATAACAATAATATATTGTTTGTAATTACAAATATATCATTTTAATAAAATATAGTTTTATAAAATATAAACTACGTATGTATGAATACAAATATTATATTTAATTAAGAATTTTACAGTTATTTTAAATAGTTCTAGTGGAAAACGTTTAAAATATTTTAAATGTATCCTTTAGTTCATAAAAAAATCAAGAAAAGCTTATGTTACTGTCCAGATAGAGTGAGCTGTGAACAAAGCAACTCAAAGGACCAAGAGAAGGATGGGTAGTAAAAAAGTGGTGGTAAAGCCCTTGTCAATGTCTACTTGACCTCATCGTACCCTAAGATGATTGTATTTCATCGTACCCTAAGACGCATCGACTGTAGAAGTACAGTCGATGCGTCTTAGGGTACGATGAAATACAATCATATGAGGCCTAATTTCAAATTATTAGTCTTTAAATAGTAAGGTAAATTTTACTGATCCAAAAATTTAAAAAGCTGTGTATACATTACTATTTATGCTTCAACAAAATTTTTTAATAATAAATGGTTCCAAAGAATTGGCACACACTTTCCCCCATATTAAACACTAAAAATTAAAATTTTGAAAATTACCAGTTTGATTCCCAAATATGTTTTTTATGCCATTGCTCAAAACCTAGTCAAGTTAGAGGCATGCGGTTTTTACTAAAATATTTTTATTGTAATTCGCGTTTTTCTTGAAAATTTAATCAAAATCATTAGAGTAGTTTTTAAACAATTTAATTTTTTTAGTTTTTAGCCTATAAAATTAAAAAAATAAACACTTAAAAAAATTGCAAAAACTGTCTCGAGATATTGGCTAAATACACGTTCATATAAAATTGCATAAACATTGATCCATCAATTTGGTGTCCAACGAATCGCACATACACACAGACTGCTGTACATATGGACAGGCTTCCAAATAATTTCTTTTTCAAAAAAACACTTTTTAAGTTCAGTGGACCCTACAATAGATTTTTATACCAACTTCTAAAAACAATTTTTGGACGATCAAAATTCTTTCTCTATGATAACGTATAAGGGAGAAAGTGAAAATTGGGAGAACACATTCAAAGGACACATAAGTTTGGCAAACTTACAACTGAGATTAAACTTAGGTGAAGATTGTAGTTCAAATAATAATTTCCTAAAAACTTCTTTGCTAATAGATTGTCAATAAGAAACATATATTTAAGTTGCCTTGATTACCACATTAAATAAAATATATAAACATAAATTTTAAGTGGCTGATATCAAGAGATCTGTATAGTATTGTCTACCATGAAGATGGTTCATGATAGTCATCACTTTTATGTGCACTAAGCTCCATAACTGGTAAGATTCAGTTCCATAGTCTAAGGTATTGAAATTTCATTTTTTACCTTAACTTACTAGGGTAGTAACTAAATGCACACAGTGTTAAAGTGTTGTGAAACTAAGTTTAGCATAATTTCTTAATTATCTTATGACATACAACCCTCACGTTCACTTATCAGAGAGAAATTAGATGCAATAAAACCTTTTACAAAATACGATATCAAACTAGTTAATCTTTTTTTTATTCATATAAAAATGCTACTCCAACAAATCAATTCCTTACTAACGTATTTAAAAGTATCCTCTCTATAGTTAATTGACTGAATAATTAGTTTCAATTGGATAATAACACCTAAGACATGGGCATTTTAATATTTCATTTCAATATTGCATTGCAATATCATCTACTTTTATTTATTTCTATCAATATTTGTTTATATTGACCATTTTTAACACGTAAGTCAGAATGATAAGGTTCGTTCATATTTAGTGTCTGATTCGATTCTCATATATAAGGTTTACGTATATTTCATAGTCACACTTATTTATCCAAAACAATGTAACTTACTTCAGCAATTTTAAAATATAATATGAGAAAGAAGTTTTCTTATGTTATTTTTGAAACATCCTATCATGTAAATTTTTTCTTTGAGCTCTTTGTTGGAAGATTTTAAATTGTAAATAATTAAAAACATTCTCATATATTCCAATAATAGGATTTATTCTGTGAGGCCTTTTGCCACAAAGTAGGCATCTTCAGGCACCAATGAGGCGTTGATGAAAAACTGCATAACTTTATCATAGATGTTAAAAAAATTGCACCAATTAAAATCTCTAAACGTTATACTACTGCCTTGTCTTGCATAAGTTGATGCTTAAGGAGTTTAAAATATGTAATGGTATACTTTACAAACAAAATGTAATAATGTTTAGATTTTGAGGGTTTATAAGCAGTATGAAAATCATTCCATATACAGTATTTTTATTTCAATATTTAACTAAGTAATCTTTAAAATTATATTATTTTTTTGTTACAATACATAGTGATCGTAAATATATTCAGTGGTTTTTAACTTTGAACTATTAGTAATTTGTCTGTTTAAGATATTTAAAAAAACAGAAAGTTTAGTAAATAAAAGTGGTATTTATATATTGAAAAAATGTTCAATTCAATCAAGTTTAATTATTAGTAAAAGTATTTTCTTATTTTAAAATATTTTGGAGTTAATTAATATTTTGGAGTTAATTAATATTTTGGAGTTAATTAATATTTTGGAAAAGAATCGTATTACTTGAGATAATATCGTTTAGAAATACAAAATTCTTACATAATGCCATACCGGAATATTGTTCGTTTCATTTACTATGTATCTAACATTCATTCTTAAATTAAATTTAGGTTTTATGAGAGAGTGAAAATAATTTCAAAACTTCTTTACAAGATGCTTGAGAATGTATTCACTTTGTAAACAAGTGAGGTTATGAAGTTGCTCAGCGATGCATGCTGTGCACAAACAAACACCTCATGGATCTGAACAGAATATAATGAGCTCACTGTTATTCGATGGAATAAACTTCTTTTTGCAATAATATCATTGCAAAAATAATAATATTGCTCATTGCAATTAATATGAAATAAAAATGGAGTATAAATTTAAATCTTATACAAAAACAGAGATAACATTATGGTAGAACTTAATCTACAAGTTATGTTCTTGCTTTTCCATGGTAATTTTAATTGTTTATAATTTAAAATGAACAACGTTTTTTTAGTATTTCATAGTTTTAAATAAATAATAAAAAGCACGAAGTTGGTAAAATTGACACTTTTATAGAATACATTGAACAACGTGGTAGTTCATCAACTATTTCGTTTGAGTAAATATGCAAGTAAAATTACGTGAAATGTAATTTACGTTTCAATTGTTGTTCAAATACCTCCGAAGATCAAAATAATACACGATCACAACATTTTATAATGAATCTATAATAAATTACAAATGAAAAATGTCATATTGGATAGCTAATTAAATGTATAACTGAAATAAATGAACTGATTAATTAAATCTCTAAATGTTTAGGTGATTTTGGTAATATTTTGCCAAATAAAGGAATGTTTACAATTTATTTACGCAATTTTTTTAAGTTTGAACCTTTTCTAAAGCATTTTGGAACATGCATATATTTGTTGTAATAACTTTGAAAGTATCGTTAAAGTAAATACTGATGATAAAAATGATTCTAAAATAATTAGAAGATCGTCGTTTAAATCTATTTACTTCTGTAATACCGGGTGTTCAAAAAGTCTGGAACTCCCTTAATATTTATTTTATTAATCAACGCAGAACAATGAAACTCTACGATTACGTCTTAACTCTAGTTACTGACATTTTGGTCGTTTTAACTGTCCTTTTTCGCTTTGGCGGGAGGACTTCCACGTCCTGTGGAGGAAATCTGAAAAATCTTAGAAGTACGCATAGGTCGAGTTATAAGGTCATAACTCGACCTATGCTTACACCTAAGAATTTTTAGACTTCATCCACAGGACATCCCCCAAAGCAAATATAAGCAGTTAAGATGGCCAAAATTTCAGTAACTACAGTAACGACGTAATCCTAGAGTTTCATTGTTCTGTGTTTATTAATATTAAAGAGGTTCCAGACTTTTTGAAAACCTTGTATTTTTACATGATTGATTTGAGGTAAAAGTTAAAATATTAAATTTATATCAAGAAGGTTGAATATATAATTATCATTGCCATTAAATATTGTATGCTCGTATGAGATATTACATTCTTTTAATCCTTATGAAAAGAAACAAAACATGGCCAGGTATAAAGTAGTATTTTCTTGTTACATTAATGTTCGATTAATTGGTATTTATTTAAACACAAATACAAGCAATAATATAACATTATTTAAGGATATGTATCGAAAGCAAAAGTTTATGTTACATAAAAACGTTTGGCCGTCTCTGAAATAAAAAAAATTGCTTGTAACTGTTATATATAATAAAACTGAGTATATACAGATTATCATGAAAAATCATATGATGATTCATGTCAACAATAACTTGAATCCTTATAAAATGTATCCCTAGAAACCAAAAAAGCTTTCATTACTGAAATTTACAAAATTATGAGTCACAAATCAGGAGCAACTTGTGAGCTTTGAGGAGATTGTATCGTATGTGGTCTGGGTGGAATGTGGCTGTAGTAATTACTCTATTCACCTTAAATCTATAAAATATTTCTTAACGAATATAGATTGCCAAGTATCTAGTAAGACTAATTTGAGATGGTGTGTATCGTAAATATAAAAAGTTAAAGATCGTCTTATTTTGCAAGGTGAAGTTAGAGCTAAGAAGCCCTTTCTAACACTTAACCTGAGGACCAATGGCTTAGGGTGACTTCCGAACTACCAATAGTGACCAGGCAGGAGGGCTGCATGCAAGGACAGAATCGCTCAGACCCATCCAAGGGACAGCCACGTTCAATTGGCCTCCGGTCAAGGTCACTGGTGGACCGGATAATTTCGCTTCATTATAATATAGTTATTGAACCATTACTTTACAAATTAATAATGTTAGTGTTTTTTAGATTTATTATTTCTAACTAACTAAACAAAACAAAAGAGTAATATAAACAGCATTTATTCATTTTTAAAGAAACATTATTCAACTTTATTTTTGAGTCTAAGTAGTTTTCAAAGTTATTGGTTAAAAATGTGACCAAATGAAAATAACTAAACGTAATTTTAATGAAAATAAATTCTGTGCTAAATCTCTTTCCTCATATTTTCTGTAATTAAAATGAAACATTATTAAGTGATATATCAATATGAGTTCTAGTGTAAGGTGGGTCCAAATCCTTATTAAAGAACTAAGTTATATTTAAAAAGGAAAATCGATATCTAAATAATATCACCTATTGCAACTTAAGCAAGAGTTTTATTAATTCTTTGGTTTTTTTTCATTAAAAATTAAGTTCCACCCGTTTTATTTTCTGTTTATTGAAATATTTTTAAAATTTAGTTTAACGTAAAATGGAGGTGTTATGAACAAGTACTTTTCTATATAATTTTACACCATGTGTCACATGACTAAAATGTCTTTTCCAAATATATTTGGCAGCCCATCTGAAAAATACCTAATCCTCCAATAAAATTAATCCTACTCTGACAAGGGAGTTAACTAATACCCAATTGGGCGTCTGTTATCGAAGAACGTGACTGTTTCACTGTACGTGACATTTCGTCAATATTTGTGGCTTACGTCATTTTGCCAATATTTCATTTGTTTTTAAGTTATTTTTATACAATCCTTCATGATCGGTTACATTACCATGTATTTTAGGAAACAGTTTTAGAGACGTATTGAATTTAGGAAACCTAATACTGTAAAATCGTTTAGTTTGGATGCTATAAATAAAGTTCTGTAGGCATCTGAATAATAAAAAAGTACTATAACTGAGGTAATATTGACATATTTTCAAGTATCCTTTTGGCTATATCGTTTCTAATTTCCCATTTATCTTGCTGTGTCTTTTTTACGTACTTATGATTATAATATAACTTGTAGAGTCATCATTGATTAGTTAAAATAAATTATTGATAAACCCATATCTATGTTTATCCATAATTTAATATATTTAACCATCTTAAATCAAAATTGCAGTTAAGTTGAAGTAAAGTGAACGTAGGTACTTACCATAAAATAAAATGGACTGCCTTTTCTAGTAAAAGTATATATGAATATCAAATTAAAACACTATGATTATTTTAGAGAATTAGGAAGTTTAATATTAAGACGGATTTTCAAACACAAAATATGTACGAAAAATACTAAAATCGTATATAAAGAGAATTTTCTCAAAAACGGCTGTAATGATTTTGATTAAAGTTTAAGGACATATGTGAATTAAAATTTAAAAATTTAAAATATTTTAATAAAAACTGTATGTCTCTAACCTTACTAGTTGTTGAGTTATAGCATAAAAACATATTTGGGAATCAAACTGGTAATTTTTAAAGTTTTGATTTTTTTATTGTTTAATATAGGACAAGGTTTGTGCTAATGCTTTGTAACTATTTATTAAATATTAACGTTAACATTATTATAGGTTATAAATAGAAAACAATATCTCATATAATTTCAGTAAAAACACCATTCGTTAAATGACCATCCCTTTTCTCAATATCAAATATCAGTTTGTTGATTGATACAGCCAGCAAGGCTAGACTAACAATTTATACTTAACTTTTAAGGCTAATTTTAGTATTACGTCATCTCTACCTTTAACTTCATTTCAAAAAGGTTGTCATCCTGGGTTATGCTACTATGTAATTACAAAATAACAACGTTATGGCCTTGGGACAGAAAAGCCCTTACCTAGTCCAGATAAAATTTCTTCCAGCCTAACTGACGCAGAAAAAACACAACTGACGCATAAATGACGCAATTACGTTTTATGCTGCAGTTAATGTTTACATCACGATAGAAAAAAAATTAACATTTCCACAATCGTTTTTCGAAGTTTTTTTATAATTCCCAGTAATATTTATTTTATGTTTCAATCAGGTGGACAGTTGATGAATATGTATGTATATTTTGGGAAAACTCATTTTTACTTCAATTTTAATGGATTTCAGTCATGTAGTTGATTTAATTTAGAAAATTGTCAAGATATCACCTATTTACTCTTTAATGCTGAAATAAGTGTCATTAAATTATTTACAATCTTGATTTAACACATTTGAATGGTGTATTTTTTCAATGGGTGTGACATTTCAATTTTATGATACACCTCAGTCTGTTGATTCCACCCGGAGGAAGGAACATTAAAGAGCACCCCAAGTGCATAATACGCCAATTTAAGGTCGGAGATCGTGTGCATGTAAGAAATTTAAAATGGACACAAAAATGGATCTTAGGGTGAGTCCAATCAAGGGAAGGACATTTTTACTAGTACATTGGACTAGATAATAATGTATTATGTAAAATGCACGTTGACCAGATATTACAGTCAAGACTTTAAAGGTAAACAGTTGTTATGTGTGGAAGATCGATTTAAAAACAGATGATCAGCTGTTATTTATTTAACCATATTTATTCATATGTATGTTTCTAAAATTTGTTTCTGTTCAACAATCAGTTATGTTTTTGGGAATAAAACAGTTCAGTTTTTCAGTTTACACTAAAATGTTTTGTTTTTAAATTTGGTGACAAGGATAAGTATTTTTTTATTTTGTTTTTAGGTAGCTGTGTTCAGTTCAACAATTTTTTTAATTATTTTTTTTAACTCCTGGCTAACCACAGGGAGAAATATTGATTTACACAGTTCATGGTATAGTGCTTGAACGGAACTTTTACAAAGTCATAAGTACATCTTACACCTGCAGGAAAGAATGGAGTCCTGCCATTCTTAGGTCAACAAGGTGGCGCCCTAATCCCTCGGCTACTACTGATGATTTTGGAAACATTTATTTTATTTGGGTTTCCCTTATACTTGGCCTGTCTCTTAGAAAAACCCCACATTCTCCCTGAGCTAGCAAGGTTTTATACGGACAGGCGTGTCATGGGAATCTTAGATCTCTATATGTTATAAAGTAAAATTATAATTTCTAAATCATACAAAGTTTTTACTGTCCCAAAAATATAATAACATTTATTTTGGAATAAAAATGTAACCTATTTTACTCTCTTATAAGGATCTAAATTAAATTATTAAACTTGCATTTCACATTTAATAAAATTTAATTATTATTTAAAATCCAATTATACAATAAGTGACATTTTGGATATGGACCAAGATCAATAAGGAAAAGGAATATAATGTTTATAAGAGTGCTACGAAACGTCAACTTGTTATTTAAATGATATAATATTGCTTACTTGTGGGGAATGTCTCTAACGATTTATTCCATGAGCAATGTGAGATAAAAATAGCCAAAAAATTAAACTCTAATTCATTGTTTCATTATATAACTCATTATATCCTTAAAAACGTGCATAACTGCTGATAGCATAGTCTCGAATAAGTTGACACTAACGTAACACTTCTTTTAATTTATGAGGAAATATCAGAATGAAAGATCCCAGTTCTTTGAGTAGTGATGAGGATAGAATAGTGTAAACGTCACTTAATGAATGGTGCAGGGACCGAAATGTAGGGAGACTTATGTTAGAAGTAGACCTTTAAACGTATCCTAAGATGGCTGTCTGTGCAAAATTATGCCTGACAAGATTATCTTATTTAGATAATTGTATGCCCTCTTAGCTATTTTTGCAGTATGTTCAGTTGAGTACGCAAAGCCCCACTGAAATTCACCGTGCATCAGGTTAATGAATGCATGTTGGATACTAGCTTCTCACTTTTTATATTCAGATTAATTTTCTAAAAAGAAAATATGTATTTTTTACTCTTCTTTCCCAAATCCACGGTAAAGATGTCATCATCAAACCAAAGTTGAGTATATCCAGTGAACGGTGAAACATTATGCTAATACTATCTCACCTCTAAGACTACTGATATAAATTAATTCAGTACAATCTTTAGTAGAAACTATTGTTTAAAATGCCAGTGGATTCGTCTTTCCTTCATCGTGGGAGGTGAGATAATTACATTTAACAGAGACTACAACGGGAAGAATCCCATTCAAGGTGGCACCCATTTACACCACAAGGCTCTTGTTACTTTGGGGCATTTAGCCTACGACTCTTTTAACTGTCGAGTACAATCGTTTTACATCAGTATTTTCAGATGTTATTTATAACATACACTTAATTACCTTCAACCTCTGTTTAACTCGATAAAAGTAAAATTAAAGTATATATTTGTAAGCTGAACAGTTGCTATATTTCTTCAAGATATTAGATATGACTTTTCAAAAGTTAAATTTAATTTTTTTTAACAATAAATACAGTTTATAACAATACAAAATATTAATATTGAAGATATATTTAACAAATTGATTAAACATATTAATATTACATTAATAACACAAACACTACTTGTTGATGGTTCAGACTAAAGGTTGATTTGTAATATATTCACACAAAAACTAACTAAACAATAAAATACTAAGTACTACACTAAAAATAAATACATATTACGTTGCTTTTTATAAGATGTTCTGAACTTTTTCATTGATAAATGACATTAAATACAACTTAGACTTCAATTGAGCTGTAACTGGAACCAAATTGATGTCAATAGCCACTCAAGTGGCTGTCTGTTGTGGTGTACGTGACTAGGTTATTTTACGTGATGTTCCATCAGCAGGAATGATTTTCTGATGATCAATTTTCGTTTCAAAATGATAAATTCATTGTCATTATGGTCCATTGCCTTGTTAGTTGGGTGTTGAAATATACTTAAATGTGGCACTAACCCCTAGTGAGTTTTTGTAACTTAAAAACCTTTGAATTCATAGGTAACGACAATCATCTGAGGCAGTAACTTTCACCTGTCGTATTTGTGGAGACCTTCTTAAACGAGTCGTGTTTAGGTGAATAGCTATAGTCAACAGCCAATAGGGAAACCGAGCAGCTCTGCATTACGGTGTCCCTCAAGGTTCAGTCGTATTGCCTTTTTTATTATCGAAATAATTTAAATTTAGTAAAAACCGTTGGATGGTGGTGCACTTTCCAGTTCTTAAGACTATACATTGAAGCGTGGAGTCAATAGTCGATATAGAGAAGGATTCGTTCCATTAGTCAATCGGTTTTCTCAATTAATATTTCCCTAGATGCTTCTGAGACCCATCCCCACCACCAAAGCTGGAAAGCGTGCCATCTGGGGGATGGCTCAAAACAAGTCAAGCGATGGGATCACGGGTGGCAGTTGGAGGGTCAAAATAAAACTCGGCAGCTGAGCAAAACTAATTTTTATTATCAAGTCAAACAACAAATAATCAAAAACTGACAGGCAAAAGGCCACAATATTAATCCGCAGTTAAATAACTACAAGAAACACTAACATAACCAAGATAATACAAAAACCACAAAAACACTTAACGCTACAAATACCAAAATTAACAATTAACAACTACATGGCCTATCTGCAGTTTAGCCGGAGACCCCCAAAACGTAAGACAAATTTATAATTTAAAAGTGACCAATTTAGGAACAATTTTGATAACCCCAAAAACCCCCGGCAATTTAGCCCCACATCCCATGATTCCACCGAGGCCAGGGAGTAAGCCGGAATCCCTGGGCAGCTCCGAATTAGAAGTTAAGTAAAAGTACAAGAATCCCCTTTTGGTGAAAGCCTAAAAATTAAACAATTTAAAAGAAAATATAACACGGTACCGTTCTATTATCCCCTGACATCAATAATACACTACGCGAAGAAATGAAGAACTAACCCTAACTAAAGCACTAGGCCTAAACCATAATTTGGACAATTCCTTAATTTAAACAGTATATAAAAGATTTAAGCATCCAAAATAAACACTGATTCCAATTATGCAAAACGTTTTAACCATAGGGCCTAACCAATATAAAAATTTAAAAACTATAACAAAAATAAACTACGTAAAGATTAACCATAACAAATAAAACTAACTAAAATAAATAACAACAAATATTAACATAAGTTTTATATTTTTCTTAAATTTCAAATATATATATATATATATATATATATATATATATATATATATATATATATATATATATATATATATCAAGGTCCCCCTGGCTGTTTCAAAAATCACTGTTCAAGTTCAGGGCCAGTTCCTAGGCCTAGGCTTAATAATCCATTGTTCCACAAAAATTTTTTCTTCCTTTTTTTTTTATTTCACTATCAAAACCCCCAGCTCAGCCGCCGGGAAACAAAGTGGAACGCACTGACCTGAGGACAGAAGACTTCTACCCCAAAGATGTAGAGAGGGTAGAGGGTGACTCCAGGCTCCAACATGGTCCTCAGGCCAGGCTAGCAGTGCAGATGGTCGACCATCCCCGGACGGCAGGCTGAGGGAGGAAAACGTCCTGCTCAAGGACCCTGGAGTTTTAGGAGCCTCTAGCCTCGCATATCTAGTCGATCGGCCGCAGAGAACAACTACTAGAACAATCCAACTGATGGCCAACCCGACAGACAAAGGCTGGAACACGGAACGACCGAAACCAGGCCAACGGCCACCAAAGTAAGTGAAACGCAGGGCACGAGCGATCTCAGGCAGCCTGGCAGACCACGAAGAAAAAAAAGAAATATACCGGTCAAAACGACCCGGTACAACCTCCCTCTGCAAAACCTTAACACACCCAGGCAGGGGAGAAAACTCGGTACCTCAGGGAACCCAACAGAAGAAGAAAAAGAACCCTCCAAAGAGTGGTGCTCCAAGGACGCCAAAGAGAATCTAAGAGGGGAAACCCCTCGAACAGGGAGCGAACTACCCTGACGGTCGGGCCCGACCAGAAAAGAGAGAAGGACTCTCTCAGAACAGCAACCTAGGGCGCAGAGGTGATGTCACAAACCCCCCTTCTTTAGAACCTACAAAAATGGGGTAATTTGCGCACGTCCGGGATCGTTAACTTGGGCGTAAATAAATACACTCGCTTGGCTGCTAAAATATTAGAGGTTGATTTAATTAGTAATAGAACTTAAATAATAATAAAATACAATAATAAAAAGATTAGAAGATGTCTTAAAATAAACAAGTAATCACACAAATCATACAATAATAAAATACTAAATAGCTACACAATTTGGTTCTCCAACTCTAACTGAAAAATACATGAACAACAAATACTACACAAATACAAATGAACCTGGGCAATGGTGCTGCTGGCAATGGACCTGTATAAAAAATAATGGTTCTATAATTATTATTACTTACTTGTATAAGGGTCCTCTCGAACTCGAACTGGCTTCAAATAAAAATAACTCCCCTTATTACGACTCTAACTAGAGTCACCAAAAAAATCCCTAAATCCTGACTAGGACCCTACACAAACCCCAGGATCTCCCCAAAACACTCGAGAGACCAACGTCTCCTTGAGTCTCCCTACTCCATCCGCCAACCTCGTATATATCCAACTCCTCAATGCCACCAGCACCATGACCCGAGTTCTGACCTTCACCACACTTCTCTCAATCTGACCTCCACCTATGTTATACTACTAAATCTAAAATAAAATTGATATACATTGTACAAAATGCTAATAATAAAATAACTATAAATATCTACTTATCCCCATCTCCTGACAGTGATCAATCTCGTTGCCCCAAGAAACCCCCAGGAACACCAACTCCTGGATCAACCGTTCCCCGGAAAGCCTTAAGCTGGGACACATGGGCTTTCCTGAACACCCTGCCTGACTGGGGATCAACCAGCAGAGCAGTCACCGGTGACAAAAACTTGTCGATGCGGTGGGGACCAGACCACCGATAGCACAACTTTGCAGCTCTTCGTTTCACGGCCGAACTGACCGGGTGGGCGTGACAAAGAACCAGATATCCAACCTGAAAAGGGTTAGGAGTACGACCCTTATCATACCTCCTCCTTACTCTCTCTCTCTCTAGCAGGTAGCAGGTTGCGCTGAGCAGCCCGCCACGTGGACACTACGTCAGTGGCACCTGGCGTAGGTAGAAGATCCTCTAGCCTCCACAAGTTGGTCAAAGGGTTGTTAGGAGGGTAGCCATGTAGAATCTCGAAGGGAGTGGCATTGTGACTCTCATGCTTGGAAGAATTAAAAGCAAGCTGGAGCCAAGAGAGACTCTCATCCCAGGTGTTCTGCTTCTCAGCATGGAAAGTAATAAGGGCAGACCGAATATTGCGGTTAAACCGCTCTGCATGAGAAGGCTGTGGGTAATACGGAGAGGTAGTCACATGCCTGATACCATTGCCAAAACAGAACCTACGAAACTCGTGTGAGGTAAACTGGCTACCGTTGTCAGACACAGGAGTAGAAGGCACACCAAAGTGCTGGAAGAGTTGGGACTGGAGAGCACGGATGGTGAGCTTAGCCGTAGCACTCCGAAGTGGGAAAAGCCAAACGAACTTCGAGAAAGCATCCACACAAACAAGTAGGTAGGAGCTACCTGACTTGCTACGGGGAAAAGGACCCACGTAGTCGATGAACACCTTCTCAAAAGGGCGCTCGGCCACCTCAGAAGATAACAACCCTAACCTTGCATTCTGACTAGGCTTGCTGAGAGAGCACAGGTGACAAGCCCGCACTCTGCCCGCAACATCCCGGTCCATGCCCTTCCAGATGAAGTACCTACGAATCTTGGCGATGGTCTTATGAATGCCAAGATTACCGCCGACAAGAGAAGAGTGATAATATTGAAAGACCATCGGTACTAGATGACTAGGCAGCACTACACGGGGTTCACCCCTCTGTCGAGGACGGCAACAGAGTACCCCTTTGGACAGAAAATAGGGAGGGTGGGCACCTCCCTCTTGAAGCTCACCTAAGATGACTGACAGCTCAGGATCTTTCTGCTGATGGAACAGTAGGTCGTCAAAAGCCAGAGGAAAATCCAGAAGAACAGCAACACACTGGGCAACCGCCTCAGTAGGTGGATCACTGGGTTCGTGATACATGCGGGAAAGAGCATCCGCGATGACATTCTGGGTACCCCTAAGATGTTGGACTCGGAACTTAAAAGGAGACATCTTGACCACCCAGCGACCAATTTTCCTAAGCTGTCTGGGATGGGCAGGAAGCCAAGATAGTGCCTGATTATCAGTCTCCAGCAAGAACTCAGCGTGTTCCAAGAAACGCCGAAACTTGTCCGTACCAAAGACAACAGCCAGACACTCTAACTCATAGATGGAAGAAGCTTTCTTTTCCTGGTGAGACAACGTCCTCGAAGCAAAAGCGATGGGCTGCCTGACCCCATCAAACTCCTGAGAAAGAACAGCAGCAATGGCGGAGGAGGAGGCATCAGTCTGAAGAAAAAATTCTCTGTTGAAATCAGGCATACGCAGGACAGGAGGTTGCATGATAGCCTCCTTGAGAGCATCAAAGGCAGTCTGCTGAGCTTGGCCCCACACAAAAGGGACACCTTTCTTCCGCAACTCGTTCATCGGGGCAGCAAGCTCGGCCACGTTAGGGATGAACCTCCGGTAAAAATTCACGTTCCCCACAAAACGGGCAATCCCCTTGGCATCTCTGGGAGGAGGAAAATCCCGAATGCCCTGGATCCTCGCAGAATCTATGTAGATGCCTCGAGAAGATATCAGATGACCCAGAAAAGAAATCTCAGGACGAGCAAAAGTGACTTTATCTGGATAGACGGTAAGGCCAGCTGATTTGTTAATTTGTTAAACGAAACTAGAATGATTAGTTTCTAAGCTATTAATTTTATGTTTATTCCTTTACTGGTCACACTACTAGTAATAGTGACCAGTTTAAATTTCCAATTATTATAATGTTACTTAAAACTGTCTTTATAAAATGGAAATAAATTATTATTATTATTATTATTATTTAAGGCGACTAAGAACTTCCTCCAGATGTTGCATGTGTTCCCCGAAAGTCTCACTGTAGACAAGAAGGTCGTCCAGGTAATTGAAGACAAACTTGAATTTCACATCATGGAAGATGGAATCAAGCAGACGAGTAAGAGTCTGGGCACCTACAGCAAGACCCATAGGAACCCTAGTGAACTGATAGAGATTCCAGGGAACACAGAAGCTAGTCATAGGCCGTGATTCCTTCTTCAATGGAATCTGATGGTAGGCCTGGTTCAAATCAAAAACACTGAAAAACTTAGCCTTACCGAACCAATCAAACGCAGAATGCAAATCAGGCAGAGGTACCGAGTCAATAGTGACCTTAGCGTTGAGCCTCCGATAATCCATCACAAGCCTAGACTTACCATTAGGCTTGGGCACAAGAAAAGCTGGACTGGCATAAGCGGAACGAGACGGTTCAATCACACCCTTGCTCAGAAGATCTTCAATCATAGCTCTCATAACCTCCATCTTAGGGGGAGCAAGTTTGTACGGATGACTTCTAACAGGCTGAGAATCGATGAGGTGGATCTCATACTCCAGAAGAGAAGTGACCCCAAGCTCAGGCGTAAGCACATCAGGAAACTGCAAACACAGCCTCCTAATGGCCTCCGCCTGCTCAGGGGGGAGATGACCAACTGGATCCACCTTGGAATGTTCGGGCTCACAACCCACCTCCCGGACTGCAGGAGGGCAGTCAGAATCACCTACTAGAGGCACCAAAACTCGCCGATTGAACTTGAAAAACATCTGGCGCTTCTGGAGGTCAGGCACCATACCACTCTTAGAAATAAAGTCTGCCCCTATGATACAAGAAACCACCAGGTCCTTGGCAACAAGAAAACCCCACCTCCAGGAAAATCCTTCAATCTTAAAATGTAATGACGCCTTCAGAAAAATAGGTAGAGGAGTTTGGGATGCCGTCCAGCACGTACTTGAAGAAGGCTCGGTGTGCCTGACAAGTCCTAAGGCGTCAAGGGACTCAAAAAGAGAAAGGCTGATGATACTGCATGCCGAACCAGAATCAAGAAGGGTTTAACACACCGTACTACCAAAAGAAACAAAAACGCCAGGACACACCGAGGTGACCACACTAAGTCCCAGGGAAACCATGCCAGCAAGGCCCGAGAAATCCACGCCACTCCTGCTATGGGCACGTGTCGGAGGCAAATGGCCACGGTCACTCGCAACAACGCGGGGAGCTACTGTGGAGGCAACCCCCCGCGCTGAGCGTTTCCCGCCCCACGACCTCGAGCACGTGGACAGTCACGACGAATGTGACCAGGTTGGCAACAAGCAAAACACACAACAGGAGGCCGAGAACCACGACCCTCCACTGGCTGACTCACACCTAAAGACATAGCCGGTCGACGGGTGGGGAGAGCACGATGACTCTCAGAATCCCTCCCTTGCTGGTCTGAGAACTGCACGCTGCGCGAAACAATGCACAGCTGATGCAGCTCCCGAAAAGACGAAGGCACACCAGCAAAAACTAATCTGCACCGTTCCTCAGGAGAAATGCCATCCAGGATGACACGAACGGTGTCAGCTTCAGAAAGTGTGAGGCGCAACGCTTGACGAGCTTCCTTGACTGAAGAGACATAGGCTGCCAGAGGCTCGCCCCTACCCTGCGACCGATAAAATCTGTCCATGACCATCCTCTCCCTCAGTCGAATGGGAAGAAATGACGAAAGTAACTCTCGATGGAAGGAGTCCACCGAGGCATCACTGGCCAAGACAGATCTCAGCAACTCCCCAACAGGACCTCTGCAATACGGGAAAATCAGGCGAAGCAAGTCCCCAGCCTGCATGCCTGGCATCTCACTAAGTCTGAGAAAGGCCCCTAGAAACTTCAGAAGCTCCTCAGGATCCATCCCATCGATCACAGGGAGATTCTGGATCATGGGCGTGAGAGGGTTAGGTAGCTTGTGGTAGCTCAGCTGCAGAAGCAAAGGTGAACTCAAAGAAGCCGAAGCAGAAGGAACGGCAGCTGGAGCCAAACCACAAGCGACCTCAACAGAAACGCCTGCAGGCTCATAAGGAGCCTCAAGCACAGTGAGAGCCGTTGTCTCAGCCTGCGGCCTCGACACGTTGGGCGACAGCGAGAAATGTTGGGTTAGGCCGCTGACCCAGACCCGTAGGAGTCGTGGAACCGGAGAGTGCCTGAAAAATCTCTTCCAGCCTAGACAAACTCTCCAGGATCCACGCCCTATCCGACGGTTCCAACCCCGGTGCCCGGTTGACCATACGTAAACGGGCAAGCAGATGCCCCAAACGCGCAAGACGGCAGGCCCGGTCACGACCTACTGGAGGCTCCAGCTGCAAATCTTCCAACACCCCTTCCCAATCTTCCACCTTGCGTTTACAAACTAACAACTCCTCCCCAACCTCCAGTAGATCAGACCAATCCACCGCCGTACCCGCGGACAACTGCTCCCGCAGCAACCTCCGGAGATTCAGAACATCACCCTCCGGAGTCACACCACGCGCCCTCAACTCGAAAATCAACTCCTCCTTCACTAGGAGGGCAACATTTTGCAGATAGGCCATCTCGAACGCAACAAATCTCAACAATAAACAAAAAAAGACAACTCCAGGGTCCAAGACGAACAAAACCCTCAGCCTACCGAGCCACTGCCGACCCCTCCAATCCACCCATGAACCCCATTCAACAAAGTAACCAAGCGGATTGCCTAGTTTTTAAATTTTTTTTTTTTTTTTTTTTTTCCTTAACAAATTATCAAAACGGTAGGTCGGCCAACACTGACATACTAACTTGCAAACACCCCCGTCAACAACCAAGAGAGCATTTTTTATATTTTTTTTTATTTTTTTATTTTTTTTTTAGGCAACCACGCTCTACGCTCTGCTACCAATTGAGACCCATCCCCACCACCAAAGCTGGAAAGCGTGCCAACTGGGGGATGGCTCAAAACAAGTCAAGCGATGGGATCACGGGTGGCAGTTGGAGGGTCAAAATAAAACTCGGCAGCTGAGCAAAACTAATTTTTATTATCAAGTCAAACAACAAATAATCAAAAACTGACAGGCAAAAGGCCACAATATTAATCCGCAGTTAATTAACTACAAGAAACACTAACATAACCAAGATAATACAAAAACCACAAAAACACTTAACGCTACAAATACCAAAATTAACAATTAACAACTACGTGGCCTATCTGCAGTTTAGCCGGAGACCCCCAAAACGTAAGACAAATTTATAATTTAAAAGTGACCAATTTAGGAACAATTTTGATAACCCCAAAAACCCCCGGCAATTTAGCCCCACATCCCATGATTCCACCGAGGCCAGGGAGTAAGCCGGAATCCCTGGGCAGCTCCGAATTAGAAGTTAAGTAAAAGTACAAGAATCCCCTTTTGGTGAAAGCCTAAAAATTAAACAATTTAAAAGAAAATATAACACGGTACCGTTCTATTATCCCCTGACATCAATAATACACTACACGAAGAAATGAAGAACTAACCCTAACTAAAGCACTAGGCCTAAACCATAATTTGGACAATTCCTTAATTTAAACAGTATATAGAAGATTTAAGCATCCAAAATAAACACTGATTCCAACTATGCAAAACGTTTTAACCATAGGGCCTAACCAATATAAAAATTTAAAAACTATAACAAAAATAAACTACGTAAAGATTAACCATAACAAATAAAACTAACTAAAATAAATAACAACAAATATTAACATGTTTTCTATTTTTCTTAAATTTCAAATATATATATATATATATATATATATATATATATATATATATATATATATATATATATATATATATATATATATATATATATATATATCAAGGTCCCCCTGGCTTTTCAAAAATCACTGTTCAAGTTCAGGGCCAGTTCCTAGGCCTAGGCCTAATAATCCATTGTTCCACAAACATTTTTTTCTTCCTTTTTTTTTTTTATTTCACTATCAAAACCCCCAGCTCAGCCGCCGGGAAACAAAGTGGAACGCACTGATCTGAGGACAGAAGACTTCTACCCCAAAGATGTAGAGAGGGTAGAGGGTGACTCCAGGCTCCAACATGGTCCTCAGGCCAGGCTAGCAGTGCAGATGGTCGACCATCCCCGGACGGCAGGCTGAGGGAGGAAAACGTCCTGCTCAAGGACCCTGGAGTTTTAGGAGCCTCTAGCCTCGCATATCTAGTCGATCGGCCGCAGAGAACAACTACTAGAACAATCCAACTGATGGCCAACCCGACAGACAAAGGCTGGAACACGGAACGACCGAAACCAGGCCAACGGCCACCAAAGTAAGTGAAACGCAGGGCACAAGCGATCTCAGGCAGCCTGGCAGACCACGACGAAAAAAAACGGAATGTACCGGTCAAAACGACCCGGTACACTTCTAAAAAACAGATTTCAAGATATAAAATCGTATTTTCCTGAACTGTGTCCCTCTGTATTCCTCATTCAATAGTTCGATTTGGAGATATAATACAGAAAGAGTTTGAGCTTAAGCCGTGTTTTCCTAGCGACGCACTTTCTACGCCGCGTACAACGCATAATGTGCGCTGCCCAGTCATACATAGGGAAGCCACTAGACTGTTTTCCTACAAGCGTTTTTCGGTTGTGCGCCGGCGTGTTTTGATCGACGTAATTGGGCGACTGACTTCAGACCAGTCAGTTCAGTTGTACGTCGCGCATCACAAAACTTCCTGGGTTTGTTTTGGTAGTGTTTGTAGTTGTTCCAACTGTGTGTTTACTGTGTTTTTGATGTGTGTACATTATGGATGAAACGAAGAAAATGAAATTTTCTGCTGCTGATGATGAACAGCTTGTGGAGATCGTCGCAGGACATCCAATTTTATGGAATATGGCTGAAAAAGATTTCAAAAATATTTTGAAAAAAGAATTGATCTGGAAGGAAATTGCTGGGATGATGAATTCAACAGGTAAGACAGAATTCATTTATTTATTATTGGAAGTACTGAAAGATTACATTTTCTTTATAGCCTACACCAGCACAATCTACTGCCTACTGTACACTGTCACTTCAATACATGTTAAAAAATACTGTCACTGTAAGTTGTTAAAAACACAAAATAAAGGTCATATCAAAGTCAAATTACGTTGTTTTGCGGGCAGATTTGTTCTTGAAATACTCTGTAAATTGGTACCTAACTTTAAACCCTTCTGATTTACCAAACCCTCCTCTTCCAGCGAGAGGAATCATGTTTTTGACTGGCAGTTCATGGATAATTAGTCCTTCTTTGTAATTGGGATTGCTGCTGATAAATTCATCTCTAAGGAAATTATGCAAAGCACAGCATACAATAACAATTAAGTCAACAGTTTGTGGTAAAACGTTAATTGGAGTAAAGAATATTCTGAATACTGCACACATGATGCCAAATGCGTTTTCTGATACCCTTCTTACTCTTGACACATGATAGTTAAAATTTCTTTTGTGACTGTCTTCCAATGCTTGCTTTTTGCAATAGCCTTTCACTAAATGTTTATCAAGCCTGAATGCATCGTCAGCAACTACAACATGGGGGAGCAAAATGTTGGAGTTGGGCAAGTACTGCGGCTCCGGAAATGCACTGCCACTTTGAGTAAGCTTTCCCATTTGAGATTTGTTAAAGATGCCTGCATCCCCTTCTTTCCCGTAAGATCCAACATCAACGATTATATATTTGCAGTTAGCATAAACTAGGGCTAGAAGTACTGTAGAAAAATAATTTTTGTAGTTAAAAAACAAACTACCTGTATTGTCAGGGGCTACGATTCGCACATGTTTGCCATCCACAGCTCCGAGCAAATTGGGAAAACACCACCGACTCCAAAACTCTTCTGCTATTTGATCCCATTTAATTTTGTCTGGTGGAGGTAAATGTTTTGGAGCGAGTTTAATCTTCAGTGCATGTAGAACTTGTGGGATGAACTTGGAGATTGAGGTCAGAGATATTCTGTATGCAAATGCCAAGGATCGCATAGATTCTCCAGTTGCCAGAAACCTGTAAAGGTATAGAGTTTATGAAGGTTGTATATTAAGTCAATAATTTTTTAAAGAATCTGTGGTACTGTAACTTTATTTATTTTTCAGATAAGCAATGTAAAGCAAGATGGAAAAGTATTCGAGACCATTACAAGAGACAGATGAAGGCAGCGAAAAATATTACTACAGGGTCAGCTGCACTTAGCAAAAAACGAGCCGTGTATTGGAAAAGTCTTATATTTCTAGATACAGTTGAAGATGAGAGGGGCACTTTGTCAAATGCAAATGTAGAACCTGTGAACGAAACTGATACTCAAAACTATTCTGGTGAGGACCTTGAGAACGAAACAATAGACAGACCTACAGAGAACATACCTGAAGAGGCAACTCAAAAAAAAGAAGACGGAATTAAACGTTCAGCAGAACCATCTAGTAGTAAAAAACAGGAGAAAAGGTTCCGAAAAGATAATGACATTATACGCTTACTTAAATTACGTGAAGAAGAACGCAACGAAACTGTTAAACGCCTAGATCAACTAATGACACCAGAACATCCAGACGAAATAGATTTATTCTTTCAGTCTATGGCGGAAACTGTAAAAAAAATCAACCCAATAATGAAAACACAGGCTAAAATTAAAGTGTTACAACTTATAACACAAATGGAAATGCAGAGTTACAATGAAGCAGCCGACGTTCAGCGTATGACGACTTTCAATTATGACTCTAGTATTTCTGCATCCACATCAGCACATTCACCATATACCAATGATTGTACTGAAATGGACCCAGTTAATTCAATTTTAAACTATTTTTGAATTCTCTTATATATTTGTAATTGCTTTGCATTTTCCATTAAACTATTAATGAGCAACTATCAAAGTAGTATAATTTTATTACACATACCTTAAGGCAAGGGCAAGTTTCTCAGCTGGTGAAATTGGCCGTTTTACTCTGTTACAAGGTTCACACGTCAACAATTCTTCAACCATCTCCAATAAGTAATAAAATTGGTTTCTAGTAAACCTAAAATAAGCTTTAAATTTTATTTCATCATCTAAAAGGTGCTTGTTTATTAACAACTGAAAGACACCCTCGTCTTCTCTAAAATTGAACAAGTCACTGGTTTTACTTCTAACTGAACAAAACTTTTTTGTTAAAACATTAACTTCTTCATCAATCTCGTCTAAACACGCCTTTAATACCAAAGCACATACTTGTTTTCTCTTCCATGAGCTCATCTTGAAGCTACCTTGCTCGATGACGCAACTGAACTGAACATTTGTAGGAAAACACTTTTACGCCGCGTATTATATTATACGTCCACGCCAGCGTTGCACGTTGTACGCGACGTAGAAAGTGCGTCGCTAGGAAAACACGGCTTTAGTAAATATTTTAGAGTCTCAAGTTCTTGGAGTTTATAGATTATCGTATAAAAGGTAATTCTATGAAAATGTTTCTCATACTGTTTATGTTATAATAACCCTCTCACAAAATCACCCTATGTTCAGAATGGCTTAATTTTGCCTGATTATAAAGTGCAAAAACTGTATTTTCCTATATTAATTTATTATATACGTTAATGTTGAGCTAAAATAATACACAGTTTATTAAACAATTAAAAATAAATTCTGACAAATCTTTAAAAAAATCAATTTTCTATAACATGCCATCAGACTCCCATTATCCACATTTGTATTGATTCTTTTCAAAATTGTATGATGAGATTATTGTTAAATGCTGAAGAATAACATTTTAGAATTAACTTAAATAACTTAATCATTTAAAAAGTTTTTGATTGACATTTAAAAAGTTAACATTTAAAAAGTTTAAAAAGTTTAACATTTAAAAAGTTAAATTGATGAAATTATTTTCCAAATACTTTGCCAAAAAATTAAATATATACATTTTTAACGTGGTTGTTATCAGTACCATATTTTCATTAGTCATAGCTAAAGTTTGTTTGGACGCACACTCCACAGTGCTCGACCTGTCTAATTATGAGAAGGGAGTTTGAGACCTTTAACGACTTCTTGCCTGGCCTTTCTTATTACTTCAAACACAAGATACCTTAAACGTTTTACGATTTGTTGACTGTGAATTGTACTTTAGTACCTTTCAATGTACCTTAATAATATAATTATAATCAAATATATCACGTCAACACCAAGAAGTGTAATTAGGTATTTTGAAGGAATGTAAAAAAAGGTTAGTAATTATAAATTGATAGTTATATTCATAAATACTCTCAAAGAAAATGGCAACTAAAATTCCCCTCTCTCAGCCGGTTAACTAATTTTATAAAGGTTTCCCTCCCTTTTTAGAACTATTATTCATTAAAAAAATGAATAAATAAATAAACGCAATTCGCTTATTATTTATAGTGACTTCAATTAGTCATAACTTAATTTTAATAAAAATAATTTTAACGCATCCTAACGGATTTATCTACAACTGTGAACTTTTTGAAATTTGCAATTATACGTACAAGCATGAAGTATACCTTTTAATATTACGTGCTAGAGAGGACTTTGAAGTCCTCAATTTATCACATATTGGAAAACCCAATAAAGAGAGTTTTCATTTTTATAGAATTTCTGAAAATTACCAGAAAAAGTGTTCTGTACCTTTTTCTGAATGACAAAACAAACAAAAAACATATGAAAAATAAAATGAAAATTCAATTTATTTCCCAGAACATAAAATAAATAAATACATACAATTATATTAATACTTATTTGAAAAATAAAATATACGTAATGTAAGCAGATATATAAAATAAATGAAAATAAATAAAAACATATTTTTCTAGTTAACATATTTGCCATTGGGAAAAGACCTGCATGGCTGGAAGCCTGTGCGCATAACAGAGTTGCTAAAAAGCTGCATGATAGCATTTTAGTATGTAACTTGGGACAGTTAAGTTTTTTGTTTGTTTAAGAAAATGGTAAAAAAAGGTAATATTTTTGTTAATAATTTATTATTGTTATGCAATTCATGAAAGGTGAGGGAACAATTTGGGAGAAAGACAGCTTATCATCTTGTTGTCGTGCTTAAGTGTATACAAACTTCTGCAATGAAGTAAGTTACAGTAAAACAAGGACAAAGGCATTACTACTTATAACATAATATATACTAAGTACAGTAGTTGTATTGTTAACAACATTATAGTGATAATACAATTATTATTTTATGTCCAAGCTCTTGTTCAGTTTTAGGACATGGCATTACAGGTAATATTACATCTACAAACATGATACAGTAAGCTAGCTGACAATAATACATATTGGCTTCAATCTTTTATATTGATTCTATACCAATTTTTTTTAAATAACCAATTAGGTGAATACTTTTTAAAACTATTTAACTTAGGCCTATAATTTCTTCATGTATGCTGTAAGACACATAAAGGAATAGTTTTTCATAGACTTTAAAAAAGAACATTTTCCAATATGATAAAATACTGTTAGTTTTTATTTATATTAGCACAATATACAGGGTTGAAAAATATAAAAATGCTTTAAACATTTTTGTATAACTTCACTTATAAAAGTTAAATCTTGCATATGGTTACAAAGAACATAATTTTTGACGCTATTAGCGACATTTAATTTTTTTCAGGGGGAAGCCCACGTAGAGTCGAACGAAAATTTTCAATGTAAGCGTATGTCAAGTTTGGTATCAGATGAAAGGTCTACTCAAGAGAAATTAATTGCTGCAAACCGGACTTCGAATAATGTATCATTTCCAGAGTAGTGGTATTTTGAATTTCAAAGTAACTAATTTGAACAGTATTATTTATCCGCATTTAATGGTTCCAAGTAAATTATTCTGATAAAAAGTTATACTTTACTGAAAATAGTTATTCAAAAAAATAAACTTTAAATTATCTATGGAAATAAATAATATCGTTGTAAAACAGTTTCTATATTTTTTCTACCTTGTATGCATCATAACCGTGCACATATATTGAAATATATTGAATATTGAAATATTGAAGTAAATTATTTTTTGGATTATCAATTTTTATAATATGATTAAAAAACCGAAAACCTTTAACTTAACAATATCAGACAGGACATTTTATATTGACTCTCATTTGTGAACTACTTATAAATAAATATTTTTTAAAGACATATTTCAATAAATGCTTGGTAATTTAGTTAATAATCAATTGAATAATATAAGAACTTTACTTTCCACTTTTTAATATTATAAAAACATTTATATTTTACAAAAGTTCATAAAATCACATTGTTATTTGAATAGATTAATATATAAATGCTTAAACGTACAAGTACTAGCACTTTGGCGTTGTTAACTTGATGGAGATTCACCCCGAGGCTAAGACTGAACTACATATTTACTAGGTAATGAGCTTGTACCTAGAGTATATGCTCAGGGATTTCCTGTTGAGAGATTAGTTTCAACGCATTTTAAAATATATTGTAAGCATACTTATATTAAATTCCTTCATTTATTGATGTTTCAACGTAATTAACTGAGGTACGAGGGAATACTTTAAACAGTACCTTGTAACAGTAAGAAAGATACATAATGTACATTACAAAAACAGCACTAATAATAGAAGTAGATATTTATAATCCAACGAAAAGTAGTCACAATAATTATGATTTGAATTACCTTAGGAGAATTTTAGGATGACTTTTATGACATTTAATGATTTAACTTAAAATGAAAGCGTTTAAAATAAATATTTAACCCTTTCATTTTTATTTGATTAATTTTATTGTTGTAATGCAAATAATATGAACTTAATGAAATCATAGTTAGCTTTATGAAAAGAAAACTTTTATTTAGAAATCCAAGACTTTGTTATTAAGGACAATTTCTAAACTGGTCCATGTGATCACTTGGAAACTCAGCCAATATATGAGGCCAAACGATTTTGTTTTTGTGGGGCCATCAACTACCCCTACACTTATCATGCCATCGTTGAGGAACGATATTGAGGAACCGAGTTGTTCTAAAATGGTAGGAAGTTGTAACATGATTGCAATTTCCAAATTGTAACCCCTAAATTCGTTGTGTTAAACAATTTTTAATAAAGATTGCAAAGACTACTTATATTTGAAGACCATCTTGATTTCTTCAAAAAATTACTCTTATACATAATAAGCTGATATAGTGTGGACAATTTTTGTGTCTGACTAGGAATCCAGTTGGATTCCTAGTCAGACACAAAACCCTATAGTTATAGGGTCATAAATTCCTCTCTAATGTGCCACAAATAGACCGCTTCTTCTAAAGGTATATTTTCGAACTCTCAGACCAATCATAGTGACCAAGATAACGTGGCCTTGATTTAATACAAGTCAACCACAATGCGTTTAGCTAAGCCAGTCGAAAAGTGAAGTTGTTAAAGGATGCACAACCCCTACGACTTTAAAAAGGTAAAGACTATTCAGAACTCTAGCTTAGTAGTGTCCTTTACTAGTGATTTCTGATATTATCGAGAGATAAGGGCGTCAAGCCACACCCATCGTGGTTGTTCCTTGTATAGGTGACGACGAGGGATTCAGTTCTTTTAAGCAGACCTCCAGACCACTCACTGGATGTGGTTAGAAGTCATCTCTAACCCATTGGTCTCCAAATCTACCCTAACTTAGTTTGGTAAAATATGACCACCTCGAATGTTTTACATTTAAAATATTATAATAATAGCTTGAAAATTTTCAAAATTAGTAAAGTTAAATTTTTGTCAATTATAGCTTTTTATGAAATTAATATATTAAGCTTTGCAACATCACTATAAAGGAAGATTTAAAAAAATTCATCCCGTTTAATTTAAGAAAGTTCAACTTGTCTTCCACTCCTAAATCAATCAATGGGACTCGTTGCTGGACCGGTCACGTAGCCAGTCCAACAAAGAATACTTTATAGGTTCCAATTTATTTTCTTGTTTCGGACTTTCTTCAATACGCGTGTCTTACAATGTAATTTTCGTTTTCATTGAGAATGGTTTATATGTTCCAAATTTAATTAACTATAGTATAATAGTTCTCAGTAAATAAACATAGCATTATGTAGCATACGCCTTAATGACCAGATGAATACTAAATGTCCTTGCGTAGATTATCAAAATGTATTCATATAAATTAAATTTAATAAGTTGGAAAAACAAAAAGATCAATTAAATTATGACCTATTTCAAACTATATTTGAAATGAAAAGGAAACATGACACTTTGAGCTCGCCTACATTTACATAATCATATAAAATTATTCATGTTAGCAATAATATTTCGGTGGATTGTGCTTTTATTGAATTCACGTTTGTATATGAAAATACAATTATATATTATTTATTAATTATAAATAAATTATATAAAATATTTATTATTTTTAAGGCTGTTATATACCAGTATATGTGTGTGTGTGTGTGTGTGTGTGTGTGTGTGTGTGTGTGTGTGTGTGTGTGTGTGTGTGTGTGTGTGTGTGTGTGTGTGTTTGCAAATAATATTATATTCCTAATATATTTAGTATATTTAATATTTTACTTTAATAGAACACCTTGCATAACTCTGACCAAACTAAGTTTTTATAAAGGGCAATGACACTTCAGTATTACTTATTAAATATTGTTTAGCTAATAAATAAACTAGACTTTAGCAAAATGATTCATTTCAACACTATTATTGTATAAGTCACTCTAAAATGTTACTGACAAACGATCTTATAAAAAAAATTCGTAGTAAATTATTTTTGTAGCTAGTTATAACGAATATAGTGTTGGGTGAGTGTTGTTTTTTTAGTGCAAGGCACGTCAAATTTCGTATAATTTTATCAAAAACAATGGATGTGTTAGAATTATAATCATTTGAAATAACCCAGTATAATAACGTTGTCATACATAGCTGAAACATTTTTTGCCAATCTGACATTACATTTGTAAATATTCAAGGTATGTTGACTGTTAAGGAGGATATCTGAAGTGCCCATTATTTCAATATTGTCCAGTACCATACCATAGTACTTCATTTTTAAAGTAAAGTGACGTATCCTGGAACAGTCTGACTGGTAGTCTTACTCAGACAAATGAAGCAATTCCGTCTAACGATCTGGACTGTCTTCCGTAACAAACTGTTCACACGTGACATTTTAGTGTTCCGCTATACCAAAAAATCAGTACTATACCATTACCCTTGATATTTTTAGCAAAGTGACGTATCCTGGAACAGTCAGACTGGCAGCCTTACTCAGAAAATGAATTATTTATTTATATTGTGCTGCATCCTTGACCAGAACTGTTTTCTCTTATGCTGCAAGCCTTCCAGAATTTACTTGGCTTTTGCCTAGTGGTAGGCTTAGCCCCCTTTCTTCTTTGTGCATGATCTTTTAAGCGATTTTTAAATAATTTTTTTCTGAGACATCTATTGTTTATGAGTCTATTTAAAGCATACGGTTTGTTTTAATTTTAGTCTTCTGTAAAATTCTATGAGTGACCAGCTATACTTTAAAATTTTGTAGGTTGATATTTGACAATCCTTTACGCCATCCCCTTTTTAATGGTTTAAGTACTTTTTTATTCAGTAAAATAATGTTATTGTTTTCCTATTAAAGTACTTAACTGCAAAGAGAAGAATAAACCTGTAAATTAATTATCACCATGTGATATATGAAATCTAGAATACTTCTAAGTTATCTCTAAGTTTTACTTCAATAGTTAATTAAAAGTTTTGTTGAAATTAATATTATCAATTCTGTCTAGTGATGTAAAGAAAGTTGGCCTAACATAGGCTGGGTATTTGGGGGTTAAGCCCCTAGATAATTGTAAAACGTATTGGCATTTGCCACTTGACTGGTATTTTATTTCTTCATCACTTGATTAAGGTTCTTTTAACCTAACCTATTGTTTGTTACCCGTGGGCTGGTTCTTACTGTAGTGGGGAGTGTGTGTGGCTCTGGGGCTCATAGACCCCAGGAAAGGGTGCCAATGGCCACTTCAGGCTGCCGACGGACGACGGCTGAGAGGAAGAGCGAGCCCGGTTAATTAAGCTGAAGTCTCCCAGATTTTCTGCCTATTTTGGAATAACGTCAAATAAGGTAACCCTAAAATGATAACTTTCTAAGAAGGAACTTATTCGTTTCTATTGATCTTCGGGACTACAGGTCAGAAGTTCTTTTTCGGCCACGGCCACTGGTACTGTATTTTTGTACTGGCTCTTGCGTTAAAACAAATCTAAATAAATATCAGGGCATCTTAAGGGATATTTTGTTCGGTGAGGGAACTTATTATGTATATTTTTATTTAAGGTAGTTTATATTTCATGGAAAAAAGGACTGTGAACCGCATACTAGTCCTATTGAAAGTGTTATTTAGCTTTAAGCTTTTTAAGTCTTTTTTTAAAGTTTTATTTAGTGTTGGTTATTTGGGTATTTATCTTGTTTCTAGTCTTTTATTGTAAATTATTTGGCGTATATATATATAGAATCTTTTGATTTTCATTGAATTTTAGATCCTTCTGTTTGAATTGTATATTTTAGTTTTTTAGTCTTTGAGTATATGTAACCCTTTTTTCTATCATCCCTTGATCCTGTGGTCATTCGGTCGATAGTCCCTCCCTATTGCAACCTGGTACACTATATGTTAGGCCTGGTTTGAGTGAGAGAATGGGCCTCAGTAACGAGAAAAAGCGACTTCTGTAACAAAATGCATACACATATTGTTGTAACGTTCTAATATTTATAACGATTTACAAAATAATGTTATAATATCGGTACTACCATATATGTTATTTTTAGAGGTGACGTGACCTATCTTAAAATAGCTAAAGAGCGATACCACGCCGAGAAACGAAGCAATTCTATGTAACGACCTATAGTGACTTCTCTAACAAACTGCACAAACGTGACATTACAGTATTATTATGACATCAAAGCAGTATCATGACGTTTCCCCTGGTTTGCTCAATTACGTGATCTATATCCTAACAATTGGAGAGGTATCCTACACTTATAAATGAAGCGATGCTGTATAACAACCCGAAGTCACCTCTGTAACAAACTGCCGAAACGTGACCTATTATGGAACGGCTAGAGAAATATTTTACCAAGAAAAATGAAGCAATTTTGTGTAACCACCAAGAGTTACTAACGTAGCAAACTTCAATAACGGGACTTCTCTTGCAACGTCCTATGAGTGATATCTTACTCAGACAAATAAATTAATTCTGTGTAATACTACGTGACTTATTATAGAACAGTCGGAGCGAATCTTACTCAGAAAAGTAAAGTAATTCTGTGTAAAGGCCAGGAGTTACTTCTGCAACAAACTGCGGTCACATGACATCTGGGAACTGTTACAGTGGTATCTTACTCAGATGATTGAAGCCATGTGTAATGATCAAGAGGCCTTTCTGTAAAAAACTGTGATTATGTGACCTATCTTGGATATGACATAGTATTATCTTACTCACTACTCATAAAAATGAAGCAAATTTGTATAATGACCAAAAGTCACTTATGCAACAATCTGCAGTTTCAGAATATTTTTTTTTTTTCGGAAATGTCACAATGGTATTTTGGTTACATATGTAAAGTTATTCTGTCTAAAGACATGAGTCCCTATGTAACAAACTGGATATAGTTTTAATGGTATCTTAATCAGACAAATGAAGAACGTCGGTGTAGTGACTTAGGTTTACTTCTGTAACACTAAATATAGTGACATTGTAGTTTTATTATATAAGTATTACATTAGAAATTCAATATAGATTAATGTAACATTTTCGTAAATATATTGTTATTAGATCTACTATTCTTTAAAAAAATGCTTGATGTAAAATGTTGTTAATTTTTATTTCTTTTGAAAATTGTATAGTACGATATTTTTACTTGCTAACTATGGTGTAACCATAGTCTAAAATTGTAAAATCATATTAATTCCTCTGCAAAAGATGATAATGGTATATATTATGGGTCTTTGTTAGAACTTCCTTTGCTTAAATGTACCAGAATTATTATTAATGTTTATAATTATTGTCTCAGAAATATATTTTTAGTTATTTAAAAATAAGCAGGTATAGTACATATTTGGCTAATTAACCTCCTCGTAAGTAGTGAGGTTTTGTCGGTTTAAGAAGTACCGTTATCTAATTAACATGCAAGGCACGTGCCAAAACCTCACTAGCACGCATACCGCACACATCCACCCACCATATATGGCAATACATCAACATTAGTCTGCATACCAGACAAGGTCGGTCCGGTCCGACGACATTGTCATCGTTCAAAGGTCTCTGACTCCACAGCCAGCCTAAGGGGGCCATTGACTTCTTCGTCTAAAGGTCATCATTGGTCACGACCTAAAGTCATTGACCTTTGACCTTTGACCCTTGGCCCCCCGCCCTCTGGCCTCCGACCTTTAACCTCTGACCTTTGACCCCCGCCCTAAGGGTCCGCCTAGTTGTTATTCCGTTCACGTGTCGACCCCCGACCTGTGTCCAAGTCGAGTGTGAGTGTGTAGCGTTCTCATTAGTAGTCAAAGCGTTCGCGCGTTGCTTTTTCCAAGTGAGGCTTTGTCTGGGTTATATGTTCTCCTCGTATATTCTGTTGCCCTGATACCATGACCTTTCTTGTTGTAACGACCACGCCCGTAGATTTATTTTTTAATACTTGAGTTATATAAACAAGTGAGATATTGTTTGGGTTACCTGTTTTCCATGTTGATTCTATGCTCCTGATACTAATATTTAAAAATATAGTGGGGTAAAAAATGTTTCTGCATTTAGTGGGAATCGAACTTGAAATTTCAGATTGTGAAGCAGTCGTGTTAACCACTACACCATTAATTGCTTCAATAATATAATATAATTTGTAAATATTTCTATACTGCTGTGCTCACGTTCAATAAAGCTAAATAGTGCGTCATCGGTATGGTATGAGTATTGCGCAGTAAGGTGTTATCCAAGGTTGACTCAGTGTGCATGAGTAGTTTGTTGTTGTTGTGCAACAATGTTTGTGTATAAATGGTATTGAAAAAGAGAAGATCTCGGTTGTCAGAAAACAAAAACCGGAGTATGTACTTAGAAGATCATATAAGAACATTACCATTAGAATTAAAATATAATATTTTAGTAAATTTACCGTTTGTCAAAGTACGTTTCATTGAAGATGACCATTTTTGGTATTTATATTGTAAAAAGAATAATGTGAAGAGGATTGATTCTAAAAAAAGATGGAAGGATGTATACAACGATTATTATTTTGCATATAGAGGATTTTGGTATTCATTTTTAAATTACGCCAGACGCGAATCGAACTCAAATTTCTAGATTGTGAAAGCGGTTAGTTTTTTTCTTAACCAATACGCTATTTGGTGAGAATAAAATTTGATTATATAATAGTGATTAGTTATCAATGTCGTCAGTTTGTTTTTAGTCATCGATTCTAAAAGGTGTTTGGTTATAATTTACTATAGTTTTATTTTGAGAAAATGGACAGTGAAAAAGTGTATATATTAGATCCAGATAATTTAAGAATATTGATACGAAAAACAGGAATGTCAACTTATGTAATGATTGAAAGTGAAGGAAGAGATATTGTTACACTAGATGTTGATCAATGGAAGAAGTTTAGAGATTATTTTTCTACTATTGATAGTGAATTTAACAAAAGAATTCGAAAAATAGTTAACAATTAATATATATTATGATAAGTCGTTGTGAAGAAGTGAATAATGTAGATTTGAATTGTTTAAAAAATTTTGTATCAATTTATTAAAATGAATCAGAGACTATACGCTAATAAAACGTAAGAAATATAAAATGAGTCATGTTTATTAATATTAATGAGATGAAAAAACTATAAATAGTAGTTGGATTGTGTATAACGGATCAGTTCTTTAATTGACTGTAACCGTTAAGGTGTTGCCACATATAATCAGCAGGTATGGAGTATGCTTATAGTAAGACTTTGATATTAACTAATAATTTAAAAGTAATACTCAGTAATTGGCAAACAAATACAAATATTTTTATTGTAAAAAAGAATAGTGATAATAAACCTGATAGTTTTGTTCAGTTTAATTATGATGATTGGACAGAATTCAAGAAAGGATATGATGCAATTGATGAAGAATTTTGGAAACGATTTAAGTACCAATATTCAACTTAACCTCCTCGGACCCAGCGTCCCCTATAGGGGACATTTTTAAAAATGCTATAGTAAACGGTCTGCATGTAGTAGACATTTCCAGATAGTTCCAACTGTTTCTGCTAGAGTCCGCCTGCATGCAGAAGTAGCCAGAAATCCATTTCTGCTCAGTCATTGCTTTGTTGGAGCATTGCAAGATGGCAGACGGACGAGATTATAGGTTACCATGTTCCTCTCAGCGTAAGTATTATCTAATAATATGTAATTGTTAATATTTAGGCCTAATAAAAATTAGACAAACTAAATAAAGTACGTTTTTCAACATGTGATCATTAGTTTTGAGGTTACTTTGTTATTTTAGCCTAGCCGGGCATGCAAAATTGGATGTCCCCTATGTGGGACATTGGGTCTTGGCCATACCTCTGTTTTTAACACTTGAAAAATGAAAACTGAAACTAATGATAAAAATACTCGACTTAGGAGTAATGTACTGTCAGTACTAGATGGTTAATTATTGTTTAGTATTTTTAGTAGTTATATTTTCAATGGTTTACAGGGGGTTGTTGAAATAATATTGCTTAGATAATTCGGTAACGAAAATTTGTTTCGCAGGTGTTTTGGATGACTTCTGCAAATGTTGGGGATTCAGCGATGATTCAGACATTATCATCCTTTCGGATGAAGACGATCCTACTTTCGTGATTTCACCCAGGATCGATGATGCTCTACAGGACGATGAAGACGACGACGACGAAGAATTGGGGCTGCGTCCAATATGCGTACAACCATATGCCAAAATGAGTGGCGTCGATCTATTTGATCGTATAATTTCTTATTACCGTCTATCAGCAAGAACAAAAAAGTGGACAGTACGTCTGACTTTCCATATGATAGACTTAGTTGTTGCTTCTGGTTAGATAATGCGAAGGGGTATGATAATGTTGAACAAACCCCAAAGAAGGACAGAGTGGACACCACGAATACAGTACGGATCTAGCGTACCATCTGATTCACAACCAAACACCAGAGGAGGACAACGATATGTGGATATTTTACCACTGCCAGGACCGTCAAAAAACATGTCAAAATCCTTCTTGATATCCAAAGGAAACCCGAAGCACATGCCCATGATACCGGACAACAAGGATCACCGCTGAAGATTTCCTGGTTGTGATTAAAAAAAACTAGGATATAGTGCAGAACATGTAAGGTCTTCCTGTGCCTGAATAGTGCAAGGAACTGTTATAAAGTTTTCCATGAAATGTAGAAAACTAATGTAATATCTATTATTATTAACATGTTTAGTTTTGTAATAATGGTTATTGTTTTAGTATGTATACCATTCATATTTTTGAGGTTGGCCGAGACCCAATGTCCCTTATAGGGGACATGCTTTTTTTCATACTGAGGCCTAAATAAAAATTTTCAAAAAAATAATGTGAGTTTCTTGATTTATTTGCAACCAAAAAATCATATTAGTTTCCAAAAATTATTATCAGGGGGCGGATGGGTCCGAGGAGGTTAAATATGATGAACAATAATTTTACTATGTCATTAGAAAATCATATACAAAAATTACCATTAGAATTACAATATAATATTTTAGTGAATTTCCCGTTTCACAAAATAAGTTTCATCGAAGATGATTATTTTTGGTATTTATATTGTAAAAAGGAAAAAGTGAAGCGGTATGATTCAACAAAATTATGGAAGGAAGCGTATATTAATTATCATAGATTCAAAGAAGTCATGTTACGAATTGATATTTTTGAATTTATAATG